>CAUYRH010104876.1:0-17477 GCA_963574655.1 Perodicticus potto
CTTAAATCCTCCTCAGTCTGCTTAGAAGACACTTTAAATTGCTAACTTGGGCTAAGCAGAAGCTTTCCCAGGAAAGAGCTGTGGCTGGGATCACTCCTTTAGTGGCTATTTAATTACACCGTGTGCCAAAACCAATATCGCACTATGACCCTGAGTGCTAAGGCTACGAGGCGTCTCAGTCCCCGCCTTTACGCTGCTCAGTCACTAGATTACTGGTTCCCGCCTGATGCCTCTTCTACGACCCTGAGTGTGGAGCTTGCCAGGGCAGTTCTCCCACAGTGGCTCCACACAGCCCACCACCGAATACTGGCAGATCTTTCTGGCTCAGTGGCCTAGTCTGGGGCCCCAGGCAACACTCAAAAACCCCCACACTCCTGCCCAAGTTCTCCTAAGGCAGTTCAACCGAGTACCAAGTCCAAAAGAAACCCAAACAGCTCACAGGCAAGGCCCTTCCAGCCTGCAGTCCCACTGTTGCCCCACCCACAGCCGCCGACAGGATCAGACCGAATGAACAGATGCAAACACTTGCCTAGTCTCTGCCACTTTTGCCTTCCTCAGGGTGTCCAGAAGCCTCACACTGTCTCCCTGTGTCCCCCAGGGGAAGTTCCTGGGTAGATCCCGCCTGCCAGAGATGCCTGAAGTCCTCTCTCCCCAGTCTCACCGTGCCCAGTCGCAAGGAAGCTGTTACTCGGCTGCCATCTTGCTCCGCCCCCCAAATCCATAACTTTTCTTAAACATATTGAAGGACTAAGGTCACTAGACAACAAATCTGTTGCATTTGAGCCCTTCACCTAGGAGGTTGTGCCATCTGCCCCTATTTTGTATACATTGGAATACTCAGTAGCTTACTGAGCCCCTTCCCCATCCCCCCTTTGAATTTCATTGTGTCTTTCCTGTCACATAGGACTCTAGTTGTTCTTTTACTAATGTAAAATTAGTATTGAATACATGGGATGCATGGTTTTCCATTCTTGAGATAATTTACTAAGGAGAATGTTGTTCAACTCCATCATAATAAATACAAAAGATATACAGTCTCCATCTTTTAATGGCTGAATAGTATTCCATGGTATACATATGACACAGTTTATTAGTTCATTCATGGGTTTTTGAGTTTTGGGTTTTTTCAACATCTTTGCAATTGTAAATTGAGTTTCTATAAACATTCTAGTGTAAATGTCTTTATAGTAAAATTATTTTTTTTTCTTTTGAGTAATCTCATTAATCTAATTAATGAGATTAAGGATCAAATGGAGAGTCTTCTTTTAGCTCTTTGATGATACTCCATACTTAATTCCTTAAAGGCTGTATTAGTTTGCAATCCCATGAACAGAGTTTAAGTTTCTCTTCTATCTACACCCTTGCTAGCATCTGCAGCTTTGAGACTGTGATATGGATTATTCTCACTGGTGTTAGGTGATATCTTAAGGTAGTTTTGATTTGCATTTCTCTGATGCTTAGGGATGCTAAGCATTTTCTTCCAAAAGAAGTATAGTTTGAATTGTGAGTTGATGTCTATAGTATTACTTAATGGTAATTTTTTAAATATGGATATCAAATTATGTCAGAACCACTGCAAAAATGACTTTGTCTTACTCATTGTATTCCTTTTGCATTCTTTCTTCACTATATATGGATGAGTCTTTTCCTGGATTCAACACATTTTTCCACTGAAGTATTTATGCATCCTTTAGCCAATACTAAGCAGTCCTACTTACTGTAGGTCTTTAATAAATGCCATATCTGGTAGTTGCAGTCTTTCCCAGCTGCAAATAACAGAAGAGTCAAAATAATTGTGTGGCTTAAATATTTGAGATTTCTTCAGTTTCCTTTTCGGCCTCAGAAGCATCTTGCTCAGCTCCTCTACTCTACCTATAGTCTTTCCAATGAGCACTCTGCTCTGCCAAGTTTTATGCAAAACAGCTAGCAGGAGAGTGCTTACTCCTTGTGTTTGGGGGTCCTAGAGGTTCTAACTACTATTCAAACATGTAAGTTAGTCTTGAAAATGAGTTATGTTCAAATTTTAGCGCATTTCTTTTACCTACGTCTCTCTGGCAGTCAATTCCTCATGTTCTGCCACAGGTCTCACATATCCAAGGAAAGGCTTCTCCTTTTCTGAGTCTTAGTTCATTATCTTCTTTGGTAACTTCATCTATGTGATGAACATTAACAAACAAAGAAATGAACAATAGATGATAATTAGGTTTAGTATCCTGCTCTATAATTAGAATGGAATTTATATTTTGTTACAACTTTCTCCATCTTAGCCAGAAGCTGGAGCTCCGTCTTCTATTTATTTTAAGCTGTATCCCCTCTACTCCACCTAAAATTCAATTTCAGAGGTTGTCATGATAACCTCCTTTTTAATCTAACTTTTTCTTGATATGTTTATGACATTTTCTGGCATTTAATGCATGCAAAACTCAGTTAAATTTTTAAGAAGTCGTTATTTACACATGAATACCAATGAAATCTACAGTTTGCAGAGTATAATAGACTGTTTGAGTTTCTCAGGAGAAAAATGGAAGGAACATTGGACACAAAGTCAAAGAGAACTGGATTTAAATCTGTCTTTGACATTTATTAGTTCTGTGATCTTGAGCACATCTCCTGCTTTTGCTGTTTCTCAAAATTTTACCTACAAAGTAGAAAATAAAACACCACAAGGAATTTATGAGAATTAATTGAGGTTGCAGATGTAAATATAGAAGAGTATACAATGCACAGATTACTGATCTTTTCCTGAAATATGAATATAAACCTAAATATCAGTTACAGATACGTCTCTAGTGAATGATAATTCAAATAAAACTAAAACTGTGACATGCTGTAGTTCATGTCTGTAAACTGGATAGTGGTTGTTTTTTTTTTCTACAAAAAAAAGTAAAATATGGCACAGCAGGTGAGGACTACATGTGGTTGTAAGAAACTTTTATAATAGAAAAAGAAAAGTGTTCCTTTTCAATTTCTTTCTTAACATTGAAGTTTGTTTCATACATTTCTTTTTGTAGGAGATATTAAATGTTCTGCAATATCACTATCATCAGTCCACCTATTCATGCAATATATAGATTGAATTCTGATCTATATCCACAAAATATGACATCTGTGGTATTAAATTCATATTTGTATGATATGTTAGAACTTTTCTCTTCTTTGTTGTTATTTTACAGTATGATTGCTGTCATTTGACATGTTTTATTTCTTATTTTTCTATTTTCTCTGTGCAGTAATTTTACCCATATATTTCTTGCCATTATTTCTTTCCAAGATTTTTGTTTGTTTGTTTTTTGTGGTTTCTTTGTAAACTGGCAGTAACAGCTGTTTCAACATAAGACGGGGTTAAAGGTTTAATTGGCTTTTTTGTTCAGGGGTCTTCTGTTGTTGAAATGCAGCTTTTTAACATTTTTGTTGACTTATTGGTGGAAAGGATTGATTCTGTGATGATACTTTCTTGTTTATATATAAAATTAATTCTGATCACTCACTTCTTTCTTTCCCTTCATCATCAAGGATCCAAAGGAAGCTCATCCCTTCCAAATTAATTCTCTCCCTTCCCCTCCTCTGGAGAGGCTGTACTTCTTCATTTTAATTTCCCTGTGGCTAATCTGATTAACCTTGCCTCACACTGCAATAATTCCTCTTTTGTATATGACCTTCCTTTTTCTAGGAAAACGTCATAAACCGTAAATCTGCATTACTGATGTAGCTGGCTCTGCTGGTTTGAGATACTTATTTCATCACTTGGTTATAACTTAGAGTTGTAATATTCTTTCTCTTACTCATGTTGGCCAAATGTCAAAGGTGGTCTTATTTGTTTTCTTGTTGGTCTATATTGTTTTTGGATGATAAGTGGAGATATTCAGATTTGAGCAGCTGCCATTAGTTTTCAAAGATGGCATATCATGAAAGGTGTGAATTTATACCAAATATTAATAAATACAATTATCTTTAAAATGTAGCTAATTTGACACTTTTTGTCATTCATCAGAAAGACATGTGGTGAGGAAAACTTGGTTTTTGATCATTTTATTTCAGTGTTAATTTCATATAACAAACTCTGTGTGTGTGTGTGTATAAAACATATTCAATATGATACATTTTGACATTTTTGACAGATGTGTTCAGGAAGCCTGTCTTTGTGCAATATGGTGATAATGGAGGGTAATGCATATTGGAACAGAACCTTCCTTGCACAGTATCTTCACTTTGTGCAGGGACATGGTTACCATGGAATCATGCATTGCCAGGACTCAGTTCTGACATGCACAATTTGTAGTTAACTCCCTACCGTACAAATCAAAGACAGCCTGCACTCCTGAGAATCTCTGTGCAATCAAGATAATGAGCCTATCTAAACGTTCCCAAAATTTGCACATGTGCCTATGTCCATCCCTTTTTTTTAATCCCCTTTCAGCCAGTTCCTGATCTGCTTCATTTCATAATACTGCATACATAGTTTAGTTTACATTTTCTAGAATTTCATAGAGATGGTGTCTTGCAGTGTGTACACTTTTGAGTCTGGCTCCATTCACATAGCATGGAGATTCACTCAAGCTGTTGCATGTATCAATAGTTCAATTCTTCAAATTTGTTCTATATTAAAGTAATTTTTAATAGTCTAGGCCTTTTGAAAGTTAATATAGATTTCTGAATCATTTCACCAATTTTTTTTTTTTTACAGTTTTTGGCCAGGGCTGGGTTTGATCCCACCACCTCTGGTATATGGGGCCGGTGCCCTACTCCTTTGAGCCACAGGCAGCCCCATTTTGCCAATTTTTAAACAAAAGCCTGATGAAATTTTCATTGGAATTGCATTGAATCTATAGCTATTTGGGGACACTTGACATCCAAATGATATTGCATCTTTTTATCTATTAGTTTGGTATATAGAGCTATATTTATTTAGATCTTAACAACTTGTGTTCTTATCAGTTTAGAGACCTTCTACAACTTTTGCTATATTTATTCCTGAAAGTTATATATTTTAATTCTTTTAATTTCTAAATTTTGTTGTCATATGTGCAACTGCAATTTATATTTATAATTTTACTTTGTTCCAAACTTGCTGGAGAAATTTACCAGTTGTAAAACATTTTTCAGTAGATTCCTGGGATTTTCAATATAGACAATCATGCCTATCATAAGTAAAGATAGATTTAATCCTAGCTTTATTTCTGATCTCTGATTGCATTTATACTTTCCGATTTTACAGTACTAGCTAAAACCTCCAATGCGATGTTTAATAGAAGAGGTAGGAAGTTATGTCTTTTCCTCATTTTTGATCTTAGAAGAAAAGAGTTTAGTTTTTCATCATTAAATATGATGCTAGCTGCATCTTTCTCATATATGTTCATTATCAGGTCAAGAAAGTTTGCTTCTATTACTAGTATACATATGCTGAGAATTTTACTATAAATTAAGGTTCAATTTTGTTAAATTCTTGAAATGATCATCTGTATTTTTCTTCATTAATCTAGAGATAAGATGATTTTTTTAAAACCAGCCTTGCATTCCTGAGAGAAACACCACTTAATCATGATGCATCATCTTTTATATTCATTGAATTCAATTTGCTTAAAATGTTGTTAAATATTTTTGCATCTACATTTATGAAATAAGTGGCTGTGTAGTTTTCTTTTGTAAGATTTTCGGTTTGAATATCATGGTAATCCTGGTGTCATATAATGAGTTGGAAAATGTTTCTTGCAACTCTGTTTTCTGAAATGTTAGAAAAGTAGATTTTTTTTTTCCTGAAATGTTCGATAGAATTTCTCCTTGAAATCATAATACTGGAGAAATTGGAATTTTGTTTGTGGGAATGTTTAATCTACAATTTCCATCAGAGATATGCAGCTATTTAGGTTGTATATTACTATTAGGATGAGTTTCGTAGTTTTTGCCACATAAGGTATTTGCCCATTGCTCTAAATTTTTGAATTTGAGATCTTCATTATAGTCTCTTTTTAAACTGGTAAGACATAAGATCTGAGGCATGTTGCTTTCTTTATCCTGATACTAGTGATATGTAGTTTTCCTCGTATTGTACAATCAGCTTGGCTAGAGGTTTATTAATTTTATTGATCCTCTCAAAGAAACACCTTTTTTTTCCATCGATACTATCTATTATTTGGGGTGCTTTTATTTGTTTTTGCTCTGATATTCATTATTTCCTTTCTATTGTTTAATTTTAGCTTGATTTTTTTCTAGTTTCTTACGATAAAAAATATTTCAAATTGTATATAAAACCAGCACACTGTGCCCCATGATTGCATTAATGTACACAGCTATGATTTAATTTAAAAAAAGCAAAACAAAAATGTATCAAGTTTTATACACATTAAAGCATATTTTTTTTAAATGAAGACTAATGCTCAGAAAAGCAGAAAAAAAACCCTTGAATCAATATAAGCTTTATTTTTTAAAGTAAAAGTTTATAATGTTCTCACTGAGCACTGCTTTACTTAAAACGTAAAACTTGACATGTTGATTTCTTCCTTAATGCTAGGTTATTTAAAAGTATCAACTTTCTCTATACTAGTAGATTTTCAAATATTTTTCTGTACCTAATTTAGTTTATTTCCACTGTAGACAGATAATGAACTTTGTATTATTTAAGCCCCTATAAAATAATGCTACTTGTTTTATGGCTTAGTATGCAGTCTATCATAGTTTATTCTTAGCTTTTACTTGAAGAATTTATAATTTTATGGTTTTTTTGCGGTTTTTGGTCCAGGCTGGGTTTGAACCTGCCACCTCCAGCATACAAGGCCGGCACCCTACTCCTTTGAGCCACTGGTGCTGCCCCATATATTTTTATGTTTTTAAGGTGAATGCAAATGTCCAATAAATATTAATGAGCCTAAGTTACTTTCTTAATAGTTTTAAAATAATTTTTATTCTGAATTTTTGCAAATTCAGTCTTTACCCGAAGTTTTCAGAGTTAATGAGATTTAAGTGCACTATAATTTGTCTTAAGTTTACATGGAAATTAGAATTTGTGGAAAATGACATGATTATGGTACTCTACCTTTGGCTTTTTTTGGGTTGCCAAAATTGTTTGAAGGAGAAAAAAGTTAATATATATTTTCAGAACTGAATTTTTTTAGAATAATACATGTACAACTGTGTGTGTGGGAAAATACTGAGTGGAGGGAAACTTTAGCTACTTATTTATGTTGCACAAAAACTTTAAATATTAATAGAAAATATAAGCTCACAATGACGGAGTAATGAGAATAAGAACTGTATCATAAATATCTAAAATAATCTGTGATAAAATGCCATGATCAATAAATGTTGGTGAAATTTGACAAAATACATGGGCACCCTATGGTTCATTCAAGTTGATACATATAATTAGCCAGCACACACCAGGGGAAAGTGATTGATACAATAATTATGTACTATTACTTAAAATATATTTTTGCAAGAATGCTATTTTAGGGCCACCTTACAAATGAGGAAAGTATATACACAAACTCAAGTTGGTCAAGCACATAATTCTCTTCAGGCCCTCTCAAGTCTCTCTGTATGGTTTCGTGAGTAGACTTTGCAGTCGATATAATGTAGATATGCTATCTTGATATTTAAATTATAGCTTAAGGGAAATACATTTGGTAGTATTATAGTACATAGAAATAGAAGAGGAGGCTCGGCCCTTGTAGTTCAGTGAGTAGGGCACCAGCCACATATACCGAGCCTGACGGGTTGGAACCCGGCCCAGGGCTGCAAAACAACAATGACAACTGCAACCAAAAATACCCTGGGGTTGTGGAGGATGCCTGTAGACCCAGATACTCAAGAAGCTGAGGCAAAAGAATCGTTAGGCCCAAGACTGTGAGCTGTTACGTCAGGGCATTCTACTGAGGGTGGCACAGTGAGACTCTGTCTAAAAAAAAAAAAAAAAAAAGAAATAGAAGAGGAGAGAACTATGAAAACTGAGGTTTATATATAATATGTATGCATTTGTATAAAACTGAATCTTAAGATTACATTATAATAAGGTACAGGCCAACAGGGGAGACGTAAGTTTTATTAAAGACCTATTTGTCTGAGATGTTTTTGTGGACAAATTGCCTCAAATGCCCATCACTGTCAAGAAGGTTGTAATTTTATACATTTGATTTACAAAGGGAATAACAAATAGCATCTCTTCATAGACAAATGTCTTCTTGTCAGGCCGTTTTGTCACATTTCATCTCAGTCCCTGATAAGTCGCAATTAGAGTTCTCGATTTCAAAGTGATTGGTATGAAATGTCATGATAAAAAATGCTGCAATACCAAGAAAGCCAAACTCTGAAGCCAAAATATGGAATCAATAATACATAACAACACAAACTCTTAGCACCAAAATATATTTCAGAACACATACGCAAACATACATACAGAAAAAGTTTCTTGTTATTTGTCTTGCAAAAAAGATAGTGTTTTTATCAATAGCTTCTAGATGTTCTTCTGAATTTACATTTCTTTTTTATTTTGTTTTAGCAAGTTAAAGTGTTCATCCTCACTATGTAAAAACTTGTCAAATACCAGGAGACCCTGGTTATGGACAACCTGACATACAGCATAATATAATTACTTACAAAAGGGCTCCAAGTTCCCTATCAGAACAATTTCTGATGAAATAATTAAATGAATAGTTTGGGAACAAGTTTCTTCTGCACATGAAAAAAGAATCCATGTGATTTAAGTTGTTCTTTGGCAAAGCAGCTTTAGGCTAGTGGCTAGACAGATTTTTTAATAGGATTGTTTATACACAGCATCACTTTTGTCTTAACTTTTTAATTTGATTTTTGTGAATCTGTGTTTATTCGTAGACCATGCCTCCAAAGCAAAGACCACTGTATATCCAGGTGAGCCTGCAGTGAAGCAAAAGGTCATGACAGAGGAAATGAATGCAGAAATGATTAAGTGCTGGAGAAAAGGCAGATTCCATCATTCATTGGAAAGCATTTGGCTTCAGTTGCTTCACTATTAGAACAATCCTAAGAGATAAAGTGAGAGAATAGAACATGTGAAAGACAGTTCTCCAATGAAAGCATCAATTATTACTAAGCAGCTTAGCGGACTATTTATTGAAATGACAATAATATTATTGATTTGATTAAAAGATCAAAATAACATAACATACCTCTTAGCCTAGCATTAGTATAATATTTGGTTAGTGTTAACATTTAATATTATTTTTTGAAATTTTTTCTATCTACTAAATAAACCTTTTGTAAGAGTTTGATTTTGTGTTCTTTGTTTAAATTAAAAGAACACAAGAGCTTCTGTAACTTATTATTAATAGTTCATGGATATTAATATCACAGTATTAATTATATTATTACTAACACATATAAGCCAAATAGTATTGCCACTATTATTTTTACCATACATATGCTTTTGATCAGGGATCCAAGTTACATACTAATCTAACCTGAAGGCATTCTCAGGAATGTACAAGTCTATAACCCTGGGACTTCCTTAACAGCAGCTATTTATTATAGGAAACCCACAACTGAAGCCAGTGTCCCACCATGCATGGGAACCAGACTCACCTTACATTTTTCTGTCACCAACCAGTTAGATGTCTTCCTTTTCTTCTCCTTCATCCAGAATACCGTGAATACATAGCTTCATCTCATTCTGATGCAAATAATGCCCATAGCCAGATGACTTTAGAGAGGCTCCAGATTGTGAAGGAAGCTAAATGGAATCAATTCACATAACTCAAGAAGATGAAGAGAAGGATATGATTTTGAAAATCAATCCGGGTTAGTGGCTTGCTGCCAGGAGTAAAATCGAGATTTTACTTTCAACACCCAATTAGTGATAGTCTGATAAATAATTTTTTATGTGTCTTTAACTACTTGGCATTTATACATGGTTAATAAATTATCCTCTCATTTATTGTATAGTTTTACTATAGTTTTATAAAATGTCATGCTGTCTGCCCAACTTGTTCTGCCTTAGCAGTTGTATTAGTCAGGTATGTTGCCATAACAAAATTCCACAGCCCAAGCCTAAGTGGTTTAAGCAACAGAAATTTATTTTCTCATGCTTCTGGAAGCTGAAAGTCCAAGAGCAAGGTGTTGTCCTTTTTGATTTCTGTGGAGGCCTCTCTTCTATGCATGTGGCCATCGTTGTCTTGCTGTGCCTGCTCATGGCTTTTCCTCTGTGTATGCATGAAGAGCAAGTTACCTGATGTCTCTTCCTCGTTTTATAAGGACAGTGATCCTATCAAACTAGATACCACCCTTATGACCTCACTACCCCCTGTATCAGAATTTCACAGAAACTAAAATATCTCCTGCAATTAGAGATAGCATGTACTCATCAGGTTCTCTTTTTCTGGGGGGAGAAAAAAAGAAAGGATAAATATAAATAAAACTTTTGTGAAAGTCATAAAACTTCTATGACTTCTATGTGGTAGTGAAGCATTTTGTATTTTTTTTTTATTAAATCATAGCTGTGTACAATAATGCATTTATGGGGTACAATGTGCTGGTTTTATATACAATTTGAAATACAATAAACTGGTTAACCTTGCCTTCCCCGCACTTTCTTAATTATTTGGTTAAAACTTTTATACTCTGCACTTAGTAGATTTAACATGTTTACAAGTGTTAAACTGCACCATAGGTATGGTCTGAACAATTACCCTCCCTCTATCATACTCCCTCCTCAACCCTTCATCTTGACCTGTAGTTGGGTTTTAGCATTCATATGGAAGTGTGGGTGATTATATACTGGTTTCATAGTAGAGCTGAGTATATTGGATACTTTTTCTTCCATTCTTGGGATACTTTACTAAGAAAAACATGTTCCAGCTCCATCCATGTAAATATAAAAGAGGTAAAGTCTCCATCTTTTTCTAAGGCTGCATAATATTGCATGGTGTACATATACCATAATTTATTAATCCATTTATCGGTTAGTGGGAACTTGGGCTTCTTCCATGACTTAGCAATTATGAATTGGGCTTCAATAAACATTCTGGTGCAAATATCATTATTGTCAAGTGATTTTTGGTCTTCTGGATATATACCTAATACAGGAATTGAAGGATCGACTGGCAGGTCTGTTTTTAGATCCCTAAGTGATCTCCAAACTTCTTTCCAAAAGGAACATATTAGTTTGCATTCCCACCAGAAGTACAGAAGTGTTCCCTTTTCTCCACATCCACACCAAAATCTATAGTTTTGGGATTTGTGATGTGGGCTAATCTTATTGGAGTTAGATGATATCTCAAGATGTTTTCTATTTGCATTTCTCTGATGATTAAGGATGATGAGCATATGTGTCTGTAGGCCATGCACCTATCTTCATCAGAGAAGTTTCTATTTAAATCTCTTGCCCACAATGAGATGGGATCACTTGTTCTTTTCTTGCTAATACATTTGACTTCTCTGCAAAGTCTTGGAATTAAAACTTTGTCAGAGACATAACCTGCAAATATCTTCTCCCATTCTGAGGCCTTTCTGCTTCCTTTATGTACTCTGTTTTTGGCTGTGCAGAAGCTTTTTAGTTTGATTGGGTCCCAGTAATGTATTTTTGGTGTTGCTTCAATTGCCCGGGGGGCAGCTTCAAAAAATATTCTCCCATGCCGATTTCTTCGAGTGTTTCCCTGCACTCTCTTCTACTATTTTTATACTAGTTTCATGTCTTAAATTTAAATCTTTTATCCATTGAGAATCTATTTTTGTTACAGGTGAAAGATTGGGTCCAGTTTCAGTCTTCTACAGGTCACCAGCCAGTTCACCCAGCACCATTTGTTGAATAGAGCATCTTTCCTCCACTGAATGTTTTTGATAGGCTTATTAAAGATCAAATGACAAGAGGTAGCTGGATTCATCTCTCGGTTCTCTATTCTGTTCCATACATCTACCTCTCTGTTTTTTTAAAATTATTTTTTATTGAGTCATAACTGTGAACAATAATTCAGTCATGGAGTACAGTGTGCAGGCTTCACATACACTCGGAGATATTTTTATCAACCTGATTAATATAACATTCATGATATTTTCTAATTTACTATGTGAAAACAATTTTGATCCGTATTTACCTTTCTGTTTTTGTGCCATTACCATGATATTTTGATCACTATCAATTTATAGTATATTCTGACGTCTGGTAGCTTGATTCCTCCTGATTTGTTCTTATTTCTGAGCAATGTCTTGGCACATTGAGGTTTTTTTATGATTCCATATAAAATGAAGTATATTTTACAGATCTTTAAAGTATGACAGTGGTGCTTTAATAGTGATTGTATTAAGATTGTGTGTTGCTTTGGGTAGTATAGACATTTTAACAATGTTGATTCTTCCCAGCCATAAGCATGGTATGTTTTTCCATTTGTTAAGATCTTCAGCTATTTTCTTAGAGTGTCATAGTTCTCTTTATAGAGATCTTTCATGTCCTTTGTTAGGTAAACTCCCAAATATTTCATCTTCTTTGGTACTACTGTAAAAGGAATAGAGTTCTTGAATGTTTTTTCAGCTTAACTATTGTTGGTATATATAAATGCTACAGATTTGTGAGTATTGATTTTGTAACCTGAGACGCTTCTGTATTCCTTGATCACTTCTAAGAGTTTTATAGTCGAGTCCCTGGGGTTTTCCATATACACAATCATATCATCTACAGAGAATGAAAGTTAATCACCTCTGACCCTATATGGATACCCTTGATTGCCTTATCTTCCCTGATTGTGATATCTAAGACTTCCATTACAATGTTAAAAAGCATTGGAGAAAACAGGCCACCTTCCTGATCTGAGTGGAAATGTTTTCAGTTTTACTCCATTCAATACTACATTGGCTGTGGGTTTGCTGTAGATAGCCTTTATCAGTTTAAGAAATGTCCCTTCTATACCAATTTTCATAAGTGTTCTGATAACAAAAAATGCTGGATATTATCAAAAGCTTTTTCTGCATCAACTGAAAGAATCATATGGTCTTTGTTTTTTATTTTGTTTATGTGATGTATTGTATTTGTAGATTTGTGTATATTGAACCATCCTTGAGACCCTGGGATGAAACCCACTAGGTCATGGTGTGTAATTTGTTTGATATGTCCCAGAGTCTCAGGCTGCAGTAGTGAACAGACCTCTGTAAAGCTTTAGGGGAGTTCACTGATGACTCCTTACTGAACCTCAGAGTCAAAGTTTTCTATAATAAAGATACTCTGATTTGACAATGTGAATGTTACTTTCTTTGCTTTATTATTATTATTGCTTAATATATCTATGCAGCAATCTTCTGATTTCTTTTCTGAATGTATTTATCTTTGTTCATTCTTTATGTCATTTTTGTTTCTAGTCCTTATCTTAAATATTGTTATTAAATTTTGTGCTTTTTTATTTTGTGAAGCCAAAAAGTGGAAACCTAATAAACACATGTATATGTAAAAAAATAAAATAAAATAAAGCTTTAGGGGAAAATCCATAATCACCAGTTCCAGTTCTTTGGTAAAGGGCTGGTTAATTACAAATCCAGGAGCCCTCAATTCAACTTCACCTTACCAGCTTCTCTAGCCAAATGGTGTAAAATAATCATGGGGCAGAACCAGCAGAAAAACTCTGGCCACATGAATAATGTGAGTAGAACAATTCTCCCAAGGTACAACAAAGGAGACACAACAGAAAATCCCTTTCATAAACAAATGGCTGAGATGTCAGAAATCAAGTTCAGAATGTGGATGGCAAATACAATTAACAGAATGGAAGTAAAGTTGGAAGTAGAAATTGAAGGAGTAATTCAAAAGTTTTCTCAAGAATTCAATGAATTCAAAGACAAAAATAACCAAAGATTTTGACACATCAAGGCAAGAACTTGTGGCCCTCAAAGATCTGAGAAATACAGTTGGATCCCTCAGTAACAGAATGGAGCAGGCAGAAGAAAGTATATCTTACATCAAAGACAAAGGTTTTGAATGTTTCCAAACACTCAAAGAGGAAGAGAAGTGGAGAGCAAAACCAGATCATTCTCTCAGAGAGCTCTGTGATAATTTAAAGAAAACTAATATTTGCCTTATAGGAATTCTTGAAGGTGATGAGGTGGCTTCGAAAGGCACAGAGGCTTTTCTTCAGGAAATAATGAAGGAGAACTTTCCAGACATGCCAAGACATTCCAAAATTCAGACAGCAATTTCAGAACCCCAGCAAGACTCTATTCAAATAAAGCATTTCCTAGACACATTGTAATTAACTTCACATTTTGTATTTTGTTTCCATTTCTTAGCAGTATATTTTTTAAAATAATAAAGCTGATGACTTTTATGATTGCTGATAAAACTTTCAGAATTGTTGGAATAATCCTTAATGCCAAGGCATATCTCTGAATAAAGCAACATATGGCAACAGTATGGGGAGCTTGATTTCCTGCTAAAGTAGAAACAAATGGAAGTTTTTTCAAGCAATGCAGGAGCTCCAACTGAGGAAAGAGGGCAAATAATTTATTTCCACTTAAAGTTATGTTTAAAAAACCCCAAGTAAAATGTTTTACCCTTTGTCAAAATGTGGACTAGTTTAGTGGTCCTCAAAATGGACACATAAGAAATGAATTTTTCTCTTATAGCATCCTCATCTACCTAAAGTATATATATATTTTTAAAGAATATGTCTACTGTGGTAGTTTCACCCAGGTTCATATTGAAGGAAATTAGTGAGGCAGCCAGTACCCTAATGAAAATTTTCAGAAAGTTGAAAGATATATAGGACATGTTTAGAACTATGTAGATATAAATATGGGACATATATAAAATTTTAGATAAATATAGAGGTAGATAGATATAGAAATATAGAGCCTTTTATGGAAGTCTGTCACTGGGAACATAGAGCATTATTTTAAAAAGGAATTACTTTCCAGGCTTTTTACTTTTTTTCAGAATACCAGCCAGTTGCATGTTTTGTGGGACATATGGCTTTAATTAAGATATCTCCAGTATTTTGGAACTTCTTCTATTTGTCAATCTGATAATTAACTTTAGAGGATGCTTCAAGAGAATGTTAAGAAGTGCAAACCCCAATTATTAAAGTGCTTCATTGGAAAATTTAAATTTATCATTTCAATTGTCTCATTTTACAAAATGGAAAAATTCAAAAATAAAGGAAAAGCACAACACATTCATTTAGAAATATTGATCCAAACACAATTGTAAATGGGCACCAATTGTAAATGAACACATCTAGACTTAACTTAGATGTCTGGTCATCAGGTTGAGGACATGCACCTTTGCCTTATGGTCACTAAAGTATCTTAGGAGATGGTTTATGTAACAGTCTAGCTGCCTCTTTCAAGCATGTGAGATTAGATGAGTGTAGTCTCACACATTCTGGAACAAGCTTTATATTACTGTTATATTGAAGAAGTCATGAACATAATTGACACTTTTAGATATGTGGAACAACTGTAATTGACTATAGGATAGGACTATCTTTAATTTCATATCCTTCAAATATGATTAAATTACAGATAATGTTTGAATACACTTCTTCATTTTTATCTTTTGCCCCTCAAATTATAATTAGAGAAAAGCTACATTTTGGCTAGAGGTCAGTAAAAATATTTATTTTTTCTTCATCTATGTTAAATATTTAAATATTAATTAATATACACACTTTAGTTAAGTATTCTTGCTTGAAAAATGTAACTTTTATTGTATCCTTCAAGCTATGATACAGGAATTAATTATTTTTTGTTAAATGTACATAGATACAGTTATTTTGAATACATGCCACATTTAATTATAAAATATAACTACTATATTTTTGGGAGTATTATATTATTATAGAGGCATTATTGATTAACTGTTACCACAATTCAACAAAAGTTAGGCTTTTCTAGTGTAGAGATGAAAGCTGCCTCTATCAGGGTGGGTATACATACTCATTTTCTTTCCTGATTTCTGTTTTTCTATACCCATAGTTAAGTGAATATGTTATCATACATTCAATGTAACTCATACATACTACTGCAGTAAAAAGATAAAATTTGATTTTCATTTTGCTTTTTTAAACTTTTTTATTAAATCATGGCTTTATACATTAATACTATTGTGGGGTACAATGTACTAGTTTTATATACAATTTGAAATACTTTCATGAAGCTGGTTAACATAGCCTTTACCACATTTTCTTAGTTATATTGTTAAAACATTTATATTCTACACTTAGTAGATTTAACATGTACACTTGTAAAATGCACCACCGATTATCCTCCCTCCATCCATCCTCTCCCCTCAACTCCCCTCCTCTTTCCCCTTCATCTTGGGCTATAGTTGGGTTATAGTATTTATATGGAAGTGTGGGTGTTCATAAATTGGTTTCATAGTAGGGTTGAGTATATTGGATACGTTTTCTTCCATTCTTGAGATACTTTGCTAAGAAAAATATGTTTCAGCTCCATCCATGTAAACATAAAAGAGGTAAAGTCTCCATCTTTATTTAAGGCTGAATAATATTCCATGGTGTACATATACCATAATTTATTAATCCTTTGATTGGTCAATGGGCACTTGGGCTTTTTCCATGACTTAGCAATTATGAATTGGGCTGCAATAAACATTCTGGGACAAATAACATTGTTGTCAAGTGATTTTTGGTCTTCTGGATATATACCTAGTACAGGAATTGAAGGATTGAATGGCAGGTCTATTTTTAGATTCCTAAGTGATCTCCAAACTTCTTTCCACAACATATTAGTTTGCATTCCCACCAGAAGTACAGAAGTGTTCCCTTTTCTCCACATCCACACCAACATCTATAGTTTTGGGATTTGTGACGTGGGCTAATTTTCCTAGAGTTAGATTATATCTCAAGGTGGTTTTGATTTGCATTTCTCTGATGATTAAGGATGATGAGCATTTTTTAATGTGTCTGTAGGTGATGCGCCTGTCTTCTTCAGAGAAGTTTCTCTTCAGGTCCCTTGCTCATCCTGAGATGGGATCACTTGTTCTTTTATTGCTAATACATTTGAGTAGTCTATGGATTCTGGTTATTAAACCTTTGTCAGAGACATAACCTGCAACTATCTTCTCCCATTCTAAGGGCTGTCTGTTTGCTTCACATACTGTGCTCTTGGCTGTGCATAAGCTTTTTGGTTTGATCAGATTCCAGTAATATAATTTTGGTGTTGCTTCAATTGCCCAGGGGGCCTCCTCATAAAATATTCTCCCAGGCAGACTTCTTCAAGTGTTTTCCCTGCCCTTTCTTTTAGTATTTTTATACTTTCATCTCTTAAGCTTAAGTCTTTTATCCAGTGATATAAATCTTTCATCCAATGAGTCTATCTTTGTTACTGGTGAAAGATGTGGGTCCAAGTTTCCATCTTTTACAGGTTGCCAGCAGTTCACCCAGCACCATTTGTTAAATAGGGAATCTTTTCCCCACTGAATGTTTTTAATTGGCTTATCGAAGACCTAATAACAGTAAGTAGCTGAGTTCATCTCTTGGTTCTCTCTTCTGTTCCATACATCTCCCTCTCTG
>CAUYRH010104880.1:0-37094 GCA_963574655.1 Perodicticus potto
CATTTCCTATGCCTAGGTCAGTTTCTTGTGAATTTCCTAGGCCTGAATTCCATGGATGGTCTGTGTCCATTCATTGATACACTCATTCACCTTGCCCCCGGCAGAAGGGACTGTATTCATTCGTTTCCTGGCCAAGGAACCCATACACCTATATATACCCTGAGGCTAGAGGCCTAGAGAAGGAGACGGGGAAAGACCGGGAGAGGAACGGAGAGAGCTTCTCTCTCCCCACTTGAAATCTCTCCCTCTACCAGGAGCTTTGGTGTTTTCTGTATTCTTTTCTGTAAATCAATTCTGTCTTACCGCGGAGGGGTGGGGTGGGGGAAATAATGTAATGAAGAATAATAAAATACATGTATTTAAATTAAAAAAAAAAAGAAAGAAACTGTGTTGTTCCAGATGATAAACACCTTCTGAGAATACTCAAATTTTTCTGCAGATGGTAGACTCAAGTACCAATGGAACCTCCAAGAACCTGGCAAAAATTGGACTTACTTGATTGACACAAAATTTAATGGAGAGTATCTATTTTTCCACATTGTGGAAAATATTTCTTTTCTAAGAAAAAAAATTCCCCAGATTTTTTTGTGTAATCTAGGTTATCTGCAGCCTTTTCCAGAACCTTTGTCAGGAACTCAGACAAAGGGCACTTAAGTGTCCAATGAGAATTTTGGAAGGTTATTAGTACAGTCAACTTTGTGTTTAACAGCTTGACAACAGAGGCTCAGTCACATGTGCTGGAGGATGGAAAAAAGTAAGGGAGAGTAAGTTACCAAAAGGTTGATAGATAGACAGGTACCACCTCAGAGAAGGAAGTCTGGGTAAGGTGACTCATAGCTGTAATCCTAGTGCTTTGAGAGGCCAAAGAAAGAGGATTGCTTGAGATCAGGAGTTCAAGACCAGCCTGGTAATAGAGCAAGACCTCATTTCTACAAGAAAATAAAAATAAAAATAAAAATAAATAAATAAAAAGAAGGAAGCCTAACAGACTAATCCCAAGGACAAATCAAACCTTGTGATAATAAGTTTAGTCAGTTAAATTCTCCAGATTTTTGGAAGAAACTTGAAGTTCTTGTATCCCTAATACCTTGGATTCTTCTTTGTGGCAAATAAAACATTTGGACATTCACAAGTTATTCCTTTATCCCCTTACCTTCTTGAAAGAGAGGTTTCCCCTTCCTAGTAACCTGGTTCCATTTACCATCCCCTTACACTACTCCATAAGAAAGTTCCTTGGTGACTCAGTGACACTCACTTCAAATCAATGGGGTTTCCTCAGAGTTTGTCCCCCTGACTTCTACAGCATATGGCACTATTGACTACTTCTTTCCCCAAGAAACTTTTCCTTGCCTTGACTTCCAAGTTACTATTTAAATGCTTCCATGTGCCTGGTCCATTTTCTCTTGTACCCCCAGAAATACCTTTCCATAGCCTATCCATCACCATGTATATTGTTCTTCCACTGACATGAGTTTGAGAGGCATAAGAATTCCTATCTATACATCTCTTTGGATCTTGAGAAGGCTGATCAATCTCTTCCAGAACACTCTCAGTCCAACCAGAAGACTTAGAATGTATCTCAATACATTGAGATGTCTCTGCGTTGTGAAACTAATCTGGAAAATGATAGCAGGAACCCATTTAGACTCTCCCTACATCCTCCTCTATCCTCCACTGACAGACCCACATCTCCCATTTCTCTGTATGCATTAATTATGAGGTTGATACATCCCAACAACCAAAGGCAAAAGTTATTGCTAGTTTAGAGCCCCTAACAATGTCTCCTCTCCCCACAGAGCTAACTGTGGGGAGGATCACAAAAGGGGCTTCATTCACTGTTGTTGTAGACTGTGGACATCTTTGTCCATGTCCAGCCTTTCCTAGGAATAACCATATCTCCATAGCTCAATATCAAATTAACTTCTTGGGAATGTCTGGAGGATACCACCCTACAGTGAGTAAGGCTGACAAAAAACCCTCTAGGTCCAAGGGGAAATCTAGACTGGATTTCCTTGGCCTAGAGTGAGAGAATGGTAGAGTCATTTTTAGATCTAGAGATGGTCAACTTGTATTATAGATCTCTTTCTAGAATCTTGGAAGAGAGGCAGAGGCAGCTGGAACACTCAAGCTCAAATGTCTGAATCCCTCAGTGCTCCCCAAAGTACTATTTTCCTCCCAAGGGAACCTCTGCTATCCTCGCCCCTTCTCCTTAACTTTGTTTCATATGGAATATCCTCCCCCTCTGGGTGCTGTACCCTTGCCTGTCTTGGCTATTGTTGTCTCTAACTTTAAAGAGCTCTCTCAGAACACTTCCTGCTTCCATCCCAGCTGACTTCCTAAACTCTTTGGTCTATTTGGCTTATCTTTGCAAAGAAACAAACTTTTTGTGTCACTGATCTTTTGTATTTTGGGAGGTTTCAATCTCATTTATTTCTGCTCTAATCTTTATTATTTCTTTTCTTCTACTAATTTTGAGGTTGGTTTGTTCTCATTTTTCTAATTCTTTGAGATAAATAGGTTGCTACTTTTTTGATGCAGACATTTATTGCTATAAACTTTCCTCTTATTAGTGCTTTTGCTATATCCTATAGGTTTTGGTATGTTGTGTTTTCATTTCTATTTGTTTTGAGAGATTTTTATTTTCCTTCTTAATCTCTTCATTGACCTACTGGTCCTTCAGGAACATACTGTTTAATTTCCATGTGATTATATATTTTCAAATATTCCTCTTGTTATTGATTTCTAGTTTTATTCCATTGTGCTCAGAGAGTACTTGGTATGATTTCAATTTTTTTTAATTTTTTGAGACTTGTTTTGTGACCTAACATATGATCCTCCTTGAGAACAAACTATGAACTGAAGAGAAGAATGTGAATTCTGATCTTTGAACATGAACATGATCTTTTAGGTTCATTTGGTCTATGGTGAAGATTAAGTCCAATGTTTCTTTCTTGATTTTCTGTCTGGATGATCTGTCCAAGGTGGATAGTGAGTGTTGAGGTCTCCATGATTATTGTATTGGAGTGTCTCTCTCCCTTTAGGTCCAATAACATTTGCTTTATGTATCTTGGTACTTCAGTGTTGCATGCATATATACTTAGAATTTTTATATTCTCTTGCTTAGTTGATCCCTTTATCATTACATAATGACCTTTTTTGTCTCTTTTATACAGTTTTTGTCTTGACATCTATTTTATCTGATAAAAATATAGCTACTCCCTGCTCTTTTTTTGTTTCCATTTTCATGGACTGTCTTTCTCCATCCCTTTATGTTCCATCTATGTGTATTTTTATAAGAGAAGTGTATTTCCTGCAGAGAACATTTAGTTAGCTCTAGTTTTTTTTTTTTTTTTTAATCTAAGGACTTACTAATTCCATCTTGTTATTTGATTTCTGGTTGATTTGTGGTTCTTTCTTTCTTCCTTCTTTCCTTCCTGTCTTCCTTTGTTAAAAGTAATTTTCTCAAGTAGCATGTTTTAATTTTTTAGTTCCCATTTTTCATATATCTGTTATTGGTCTTTTGATTTGAGAGTACCATGAGGCTTGCAAAAACCATTTTATAACCAATTATTTTAAACATATGAAAACCACGCTTAAAAACAGAAATCTAATAGAATTTTTCTTTACAACAGAAGTCTTTTATTAAACATATGAATGCACTTACTTTGTACAAAATGCAGTGATACTTCTTCCTCTCCTCTGCTCTTGGGGGACACTACTCTTGAATTTTATGTTCATATAAACATGCTTTCATGACAAACAGCAATCATGACAAGCAGGTGAAGAAAAGTGCAATTCTGGAAGTAACACCACATAACCAAAGTGGGAAACAAGAACAGGAAGAGGCCAGTGCATTTTTCGGCTAGTGCTCTGCCCACAGACCCTCGTCTCACTCTTCTGCTTTCAGCGGGAAACATTTTAGGAATAGAAACACTCAAGCATTATTTGAGTACTCTTTTGGTAGCATCCTTCTTCATTCCATCTGTCTTAATGCTATAACTAGCTTATTTGTAACTTCTTCAAGAAATTCCACTCTGGGTTATAGTCCTGTTAATTACCCACAATACTTGGAGCTAAAACAAACAAACAAAACAGAAGAGACCCACAATACTTGGAGCTAAAACAAACAAACAAACAAACAAAACAGAAGAGAAGTAAGTTTCAAAAGGATGTCAGATGAGACCTTTACAGATGAAACCTACTTCCTAGAAGTCACCTGGCCAAACATACTCACGGCTGTAGACAAAAGACTATGAAAATAGGTCCCCAATTTAGACCCAGTTATTCTCCATCTGTGGACTTAAAGTGATCATCATCCACAGTAGAATAGATGTGCCTCTCGTTGCTCAGAAAATCCACAGCTTGCTTAATTGAGGCTACAGGCATACGTTTAAGCTGGTTCTTGAGATCATGAAAGTTCAATCCTTCAGTCTTAGACAAGCCTTAATTAAATTCAGCACCTGGTTTTGAGCCGTAGTGAGGCCATTTGCTGGCTTGAAGCTAGTCCCACCAAAACTTCCTGCTTCACTCATTTTGGATTGCTGATGGGTGGTCTCCCTGCTGGGGGCTGGCTGTTAGCTTTGGTCTGAGTCATGTGTGCATTGACTACTTCCACAATATGTGTGGTACACTCATTTATATCCTCCACGGGCATGACCTTAAAGGCCACCAGGCTCTTTTTGTTCTGAAAAGATCTCAGGTGGCCTGCCACTTTCACATAGGTTTCTGGAGGAACTACAGTGTTTTGACCACTGGTGTCATCTGTGTCAACCCACTGGCGAACATCCATGGGTGCAGCTGTCATGTCATCTATTTTGCAAACAATGTTGGTTGGAGCCTTCTCTATATGTCTAATTATCAAAATCTCAACATTCCCAGTTTTGAACACTTCATCAATGATGGTGGCAGACAGCAACTGAGATATAATACAGGGCACAATGTGCTGGGCTCAGGTTCTTGATTTCTTTTCAAACTGAGTAGAGGTGGGAGATCCAAAGCTGCCCCAGGACTGTGTGTAGCCGCAGGCTCCCCCATAGGCAGAGCTGCCATAGTTATCAAATCCACCACTATTCCACATCTCAGTGGAGACTGCCTCAGGAAAGAGGCCCCAAAGGTGCCCACCTGGTGGGTTCGTAGGAAACCTGAGAGTCTGGCTGCTGCCGTGGAGTTCTAGCTACTTTTCTCTGGTGCCACAAACTCAAAAATCTAACAGAATTTTAACTTCATCTTCCCCCTCTTCACTTTTTAATTTTTTGTTATTTTCATCCATATCTTTTTATACTATCTAGCTTTTAAAAAGTTGTTATTTTTGACAGGTTTGTCTTTGGGTCTTCCTGCTCAAGATATGGGTGATTTATACACCGTAATCACAGCAATTGTGTATTTTGTATTTGTGTGATTACTGTTTCCAGTGAGTTGAATATCCTCAGAAGATTTCTTATTGTTCAATAAAGTCTTTCTTTCAGCTTGAAGAATGCCTTTTAGCATTTCTTGCAGGACAGGTCTGGTGTTGGTAAAATCTCTCAACTTTTGTTTGTCTTGGAAAGTCTTTATTTCTCCATGTGAAGGATATTTTTGTAGGATATAATGTTCTAGGATTAAAGTTTTTTCCTTCAGCACTTTCAATATGTCCTGGCCCCCTCTCTTCTGGCCTATAAGGTATGTGTGTGTGTGTGTGTGTGTGTACTGTTTTTCTTGCTTCCTTTAGGACTTTTTCTTTATCTGTCACCTCTATGATCATAATTATTTTATGCCTTGAGGTAGCTTTGTTTGGCTTAAATCTGCTTTGTGCTCTATGACCTTCTTGCACCTTAATATTGATATCTTTTTCTAGATTTAGCAAGTTCTCCTTTATTATTTCTCTGAATAAACTTTCTACCCCAATCTTTCTCTATCTACTCTTTAAGGCCACTAAACTCTTAGATTTTCTCCTTTGGGGCTATTTTCTGTATTTTGGAGGCATGCTTCTTATTCTTTTTTTGTTTTTTCTCTTCTGACTATGTATTTCCAAATAGCCTGTCTTCAAGATCACTTATTCTCTCTTTTGCTTGGTCAATTCTGCTTTGGAGAGATTCTAATCCATTTCTCAGTTTGTCAACTAAATTCTTATGCTCTAGAATTTCCGCTTGATATCTTTCTTATTATTCCAAACTCACGTTAAATTTCTCTGATAGGCTTCTGAATTCCTTCTCTGTGTTGTCTTGAAGTTCACTGAGCCTCTGCAGGACAGCTATTTTGAATTATTTGTCTAAATGATCACCTATTTCCATCATTCCAGGATTGGTCACTGGTACTTTATTTAGTTTGTTTGATGGGATTTTGACTTCCTTGATGTTTTTGATGGTTGTGGATGTTGGTTGATGTCTGAGCATTGAAGAGTTAGTATTTATTTCCTCACAGTCTGAGACTATTTGAACCCATCCTTCTTGAGAAGGGTTTGAAGATAACTCAAATGGGATTAGTGATATCATCTAAGTCTCTGGTTCCTGCAGCTGTATCAGTGCTAGCAGTGCCCCAAGCCCAGTAATGCTGTGACTCTTGCAAACTCCTGGTGGTACCACCTTGGTGAGTTTAGGTAAGATACAAAACAATTTCCTGGATTACCAGGCAAAGTCTCTTACTCTCTTCCTTCACTCTCTATTCTGGGCTGTTGGAGTCGGGGGAAGAGTAACATGGGCACTCCCTGATGGCTGTCAGCACCAGGTCACACGTGAAGCCAGCCTAATCTTACCCAAAGCCAGTGGTGACTGTTTCCTCCTTACTTCTTGGGATGTTTATCCAAAGCCCAAGGGCTCTTTAGTCAGCAGGTAGTGGACTGTGTTAGGACTGGGTCCTTCTCTTCAAGACAGGATGTTTCCTTCTGGCCCAGGATGAGTCCAGAAATGCTGTTGAGGACTCTTGGACTCAGAGGCCTCAAAAGTCTGGTCGGTACTTTATTTTACTGTGGCGGAGCTGGACAAAACAAAGCCCTCTGAGCTCTTTCCTTTCTTTCCCCAGGTGGAAGAAGACTCTCCCTGAGCCATGCTCCCTGTCTTTGGGGAAGAGGTGATAAAGGCACTGGCTTGGCTGCAGCTGCTGGTGTTCCACTGGGCCATGTGAAAGGATGGCCTCTCTAAAATTACAGAAAAATATTAGTAGAGGAAAAATTACCCAACTCATAGTTCTTGGGTAAGGGCTATAATCAATCCTATTAACCCTCCCTCTCTTGTTGATGGGCACCTTCCAGGGCTTGTTTTCACATCTGAAAAGAGCCAAACAAAGAGAAGGAAAATGCAAATTTTGAGACCTACCAACTAAAAATTGCCTTTTAGAATCTTCTTTTTACAGCCTTGGAGAGCTCCTGAATGGACAGTGGGGGGAAGGTGCGCGAGCTACATCCTTCTCAAAAAACCATATCTCTGGGTGGTGCCTGTGGTCAAAGGAGTAGGGCACTGCCCCATATAGTGGAGGTGGTAGGTTCAAATCTGACCCCTGCCAAAAACTGAAAAAAAAAATCTTAATTGATCCCCTCAATGATACATTTTTCTGAGAGCAGTAATTCCCAAATTGTGAGTATAATAGGTGTTATCTGAAAAGGACAGTTTCAACACAGTTAAACAATTTTTTTCCTATAGAAATTCTTAAGGCTTTATTATGATAATTGGCATTTATTACTTTTCTATTACTGTATAACAAATTGCCCCCAAATATGAGCTTAAAAGACTAATAAACATTCTGTCATGATTTCTGTGCATCAGGAATCAGAGAATGGCTTAGCAGAGTGGTCTGTTGGAAGGTGGTAGTCAAGGTGGCGGCCAAGGTTGCAGTCATGTGAAGGCTTCACAGGAGCTGGAGGATCTACCTCCAAAATGGGTCACACACTTGGGTCTCTCACACTCATGTGTTGATGCCAGCAGAGCATCTCGGTTTCTTGACCCACGGACTCTTATGGGCTGCTTGAGTGTTCTTATGACATGGCATTGGGTTCCTGCAGAGTGAGTGATCCAGTATTGCTTATGGTCTAAACTCAGAAGTAATACAACATATTATTAATTACCTACAGGTCAGTCTTATTCAATGTAGAGAGGTGTAAACATCAAGAGAAGAGGAACGTGGGAATCTGGAAAAATGGAGCTAAGCGTGCATGTAGGACTCATACAGTAGGAAGACCTGGCCTTCTAGAGCTGTGGTCCCACCGGGACTGGGGTTCAGAAGCCACTCTAAAGAAGATTCTCCAATTTAGAAAGGCTACCACATGACTTCCTGCAGTCCCAAACTGTCTGGACCATTTATACTTTTTGATAGCTATACACTTTTTCTGTTCCAAATCTAAGACAGAAAGAAAAGGTCAAAGTTCATAGGGTGAAAAGAAGAACTATTATCACAGACTCTCCAAAATAAGGAAATGGCAAAAACCTAAAAGGTTAAGCTGTTCCTTGCTCAGAGCAGCCTAGAGTACCATCCTCCTCGGGATTGCTTGTTCTGCTTCCAAACTGGACTCCCAATGGTCTCTTTTACGATCTGCGCTAAGACTATGTAAGGTCACCCGGATGATTCAGATCACAAAGGCCCCATTTTTCCCAACTCAATTTGCACAATGTCTTGTTTGCAAAGGTCCCAGTCTGGGGTCAGACAAACGGTGCTTGGTAGAAATAAGCTTTCATCAAACGTTTACAGGAACCGTATCAACAGATGGAGGATAGGAAAGGAGGAGAAAGGATAAAAACGCTAGAGAGAAGGGAAAAGAGGTTATGGGAAAAGGAAAGGAAGGTGCGTGAGAACGAAAACACGCCCAGCTTACACGAAAATGGTAAGGAAAAAAATGTCAAGTCCGAAGCCAGGCCGCCAGCCCCCAGACGCTGAAGCGTGCTCCCGCCGCGTCTGGCCGCCAGGTGGCATCCTTTGAACTTTTTTCCCCACGAAAAGAAGGAAGCGGGGCAGAGAGGAGGGAGAGAAGGCAAAGCACTCCCCCGAGCAAGAACAATTGGAAAACCCACCCCATAATATTTAAGATCAGGGACAAAGAACAGTCTGGACGACCTGCTTCAATTGCAAGACCTCGGCGTGGCCTCGGGAGCGGCGAGGCCTCGAAAGCGGCCCGGCGGCCCGTGCCCGGAGCAGCCCCTTTAAAAAAGCGGAGTACAGTAGTGGGATTCTTGAAACCTGAAACCTAGAAACAGAATCGAAGCGGAAATCAGAGTGAAAACCTTGAACTCCTCCAGACAATCGCTTCCGGGGAGTTTAGAGGGAGCGAAGGGGAATAAAGGACCCGAGAGGAGGGGCCCTCGGATGGCGCGTCCCTGAGGGTCGCGGCGAGTTCGCGGAGCGTGGGAAGGAGAGGACCCTGCCTCTCCCTGGGCTGAGGTCATGGCCACGGCGGAGCAGAAAGCCCTGGGCACTGGCTTCAAGTGGCTCTCCTTGGCCACTCTCGTGCTCATCTGCGCCGGGCAAGGGGGACGCAGGGAGGATGGAGGTCCAGCCTGCTACGGGGGATTTGACCTGTACTTCATTTTGGACAAGTAAGTGCCGAGAGTTGCTCCACGCCGGGCTGAGCCGGCGGTGATGCTTTTTCCGCCGGCGGGGCTTGGTGGCGGGGTCGCTTTGGGACAGGCGCGCATCTCCTGGGACCCGGCGGGACGCGGGAGGTGGCGGCGGCGAGCGCTGCGTCTTTGTTGGAGAGCACTCCTCCCATCCTCCGCTACCCGAACCCGCAGGGGAGGCGACGCGGCTCGTTTGGGGGGAACAAATTTCTTTTCTGCGACCGAGGAGCGTGCAAGGGACTTGGAGGATGCTAGAGACTTACTAAGTTTCGGTGAATGCTTCCCCTTTTGGTGAGAAAAGCTTGCTTACCAAAGGCAGAACTTGCAGACACTTCTAAAGTAAGAAGCGTAAGCAATTTAAGGTCAATGTCTAATTTGTTAAAACTCTGTCCCACAGCATCCACCGTTTTTGTTCCTAATAATACAATGCATGCTTTGATTGGGCAGTTGGTGAAAATATAAGGCAGGATTTCTCATCCTCGGCAATACCGAGGTTTAAGCTTGGCGGTTCTTTGTTGTGGCCACTGTCCTGTGCATCCTACGGTGTTCAGTAGCACCCTTGGCCTCTCTCCACTTAATGCCAGTCACAGTCCTTCTGCCCCTTCCCCTTTAGTGGTGACAGCCAGAAATGTCAAATGCTTGAGAACCCTAGATGTAGGGAATACAAGCTTTTGGCTATCTGGCTGGTGGGCTACCAGGGAGATGCAGGAACCCTGGTTCCCTTCCTGAGACCGATGGTGTTTAGGCTTCAGGATTTGCTCCAGGGAGAGCTGAAGTCTAACCAATAAAACACTTCTCAAGTCCCCAAAGGTTTGCCAAGCCACAGTCATTCAAAGAAGCTTCGTGCTATCTCCCAAAACCCAGCTTCGGTAATAAAAAGCCCTTCGCGGAAGATCCATGCTCATTAAATCTGTGTGAGCTCCCCAGTGCCAGGAGAGGCGCTTGCTGTTACAGCGGTGGGGAGATGGATTTCACAGACTGGAAAGTATTTGGGAGTTGGAAAAAGAGTCCTGAAAAATAAACTGGCCAGCTAGACACCAAATGTGCTTTGCAGTTGCCTCTGGAGTTTGATTTTTCCGTAAAGGCTGTTTTGAACTCCAGATTCTTTGGATGAAAAGTAAGATTTTTTTTTTTCAGATTTATGAGAAGGTGGATACTGAAAATATACTCCAATACTAAGAAATGGAATTTTTTTGTTACTTCTAGTGGCTGGGTGCACCAGCTCACTGACTCAGAGATGGCGTCTAAAAAGAGTTAGAGATGCCTATCGTTCGTGCTTTTTAAAAAGCCAGTTCCAAAAGAGGGATGGGAAAACTTGGAAAAAAGGGACAGAAACTACCTATCCCTGAATGGAAGGTCCCCATACTGTAGAAAATCCGATCTCCTCAGATTAATTTATAAATTGAATTAAATTTTTCAGTTGAAGTTTTGAGAGAATTTATTTTGATGGTGGGAATTGAACAACATAATTCCAGGCTTATCTTAGAGAAAAAGCAGATAAAAAAAATGTTTTGGAAAAAAATAATGAATATTTTCTCTCCAAATATTAAAATATATTAAAGACAAATTGAAAAACAGGACGGTAAAACTCAAAGAACAGGTGGACAGAATAGAAAATCTAGAAATGCAAGTACTTATAGATCCAAGTACATGTAAGCATTGAGTGGAATTACAAATAAGTAGGTAGTGAATTCATTATTTTGAAAAATAATGTTCTTGAACAGGTGGTTCTAACATGAGGAAAGAAAAAAGTTAGAATTATACTGCACACCGCACACTAAAATAAATTCCAAAAAGACTGAAAATTTAAGTGTTTAAAATAAAATGATCAAAGAACTAGATAATAATTGATGACTATTATTGCAACCTTTGGTTTAGAGCTTTTAAAACATTATGAAGCAAGAACCATAAAGGAAAATATGGAAAGATTTGGTTAAAATTTTACACTTCTGTATGTAAAACAATGCCATAATTCTAAGAAGTCACAGTAACTTTTGCAACACAGATCACTCTCTAAAGATTGATCTTAATATATGAAAGCAGTAAAAAACAAAATCCCTATAGAAAATAGCCTCACTGTACATGTATATGTAAAAAATAAAATTAAAAAAAAGAAAATAGCCTCCCTGCATAATTCAGAAAAGAAAAATATGTATGAAAGTCAATAAAAGAACAAAAACGTTCACTAGTAGTCAAACAAAAAAATCAAACTACGTAACATTTTTAAATTGGCAAAGATTCTTTAAAATATTAAGTATTGGACAATTTGTGGGAGGTAGTCCTTTTCATATCTTACTAGTGAAACTATAAACTGAAATAGTCCTTCTAGACTTTTGCTATCCAGTAGAACTTTCTAGGATGCTGTTAATGTTCTATATCTGTGCTGTCCAGTACAGTAGTTACTGCCCATGTGTGACTGTTGAGCACTTGCATTGTGGCTAGGGTGACTGAGGATTCGAATTTTGAATCTTGTTAAAATCTAATTAATTTAAGCTTAAATAGCCACATGTGACGACTATATCAGATAGTGAAGACAAGAAGATAATTTGGCAACATGTATCAAATACTTTTAAAAGATGAGGTGTCAGCCTTTTCATCTAGCAATTCCATGTCCCAAACAAAAAAATCTAAATAGTCACAAACATGTACCTACCTGTATGTATAAAGCTGAAAATTATGTATATCCAACAATAGGACATTTACTCAGTAAGGCACAACATATAGATAGCATTCGGTATGCCTCACATTTTATTCATGCTTTTAAACTGTTTTAGGAGAAATATGTATATAATGCAATATACTTTTAGGTGAAGTTACCCAACATTTCATGCATTGTGATTCTACCTTTGTAAAAAAGTTAAACATGCATGTATATTTACCGAATATGGTAATAGTCTTACTCTCTAGAAGATCAGATTTCTAAATTCTATTTTTACGTTTTATTGAATTTTCAAATTTTTCTGTAAGAGTGTGTATTACTTTTATCATCAACAAAAATAAGTTATTTTGAGTTTTTTAAAAATTATGACAGGTGTAGAGAGGGTCTCCAGCCAGCATGCTAAATCCTAAGCTCCTCACTATTATAAAGAATGTTGCTTCTTTTATATTTAATTCTGGAGTAAATTTCTAAATGTCCCATAGGATCCTTTGACACACATTGGGGTCCCGAAAAGTGCCCCAGGAAAAAAACTACTGGGGGATCTTTACCAGCATGTACCTTTACATTCAGCCTCTGGCTTCCTGTTGTGTTCCTATTGCTTGAGGAGGGGGATGCTTTTGTGCTGAACAAAATCCTGGCTAGCACTTGGAGGTTCACACCTCCAACTTGCCATCTTGATCCAGGCTAATTCATCAGTTTTTTGAGGCCAGAGCTGGGGGATCTGAACAAAGGAGCCATCACAGTCAAGCCCCTGGGTTGTTTCTAAAGACAAGATCTCTTGTCCTAGAAAGAACTTCCTCAAGCAGTGCTGTCCAGCACCCAACCACAGCAAAGTGGAAAGGGAAAGAATGCTGACTTGTTTTTTCTTTGGGCTTCTAAGATCCTTCAGCGGGCAAGACGCTACCTACAGGCCGAAACCAAGAGCTCACAGGGGACAGGATCCACCATTCTTCTCCCCACCCCTGTGACTCCCTTTCCCCTTGTGACTGGTTCTCTTTTCCGAGACATTAAATCTCATTTCATTTTAGCTTTAAGCAGGATGCATCTCTGGCCTGGAGGGAATCCAGATTATACATTTAGTGGAACGTCATGTTTTTTCAACCAGGAGCAGAGACTTCATAATGATAACCTAGAAAATACCACAGTAACACAATAGGGCATTATTAGCGGCTTTGGCGACTGGTCTGATGGACTGGGCTGCACAAGGCTTTATACTGATGGAATTTCATGTTCACTTAAACATGCTTTTCTGGTTATAGTCAGGAAAAGTAGATTGCTGGGAATTCAATCACAGATTTGAAAAGTTAGATTTGGAAGGGCTCTGTCCAAAAAGGAAAAATAGCAATGGAGCAGGAGCCTCTTTGAAGTCTTCCAGGGGATCTTTTAAGATTAGTGCATCCATTTGACCAACCCCCACACATGAATGTGCCTTTCCCCTCACCCAGGGTCCTTCTGTGGTTATATTATACATTTATGCATCATGTATTGGTCTATTTTATATAGAGCTATTAGTCACTTAAATGGAGAAAGTGGATTTTGCATCATGAGTCTTAGGGAAGTGCTAGCTATGTTATATGGTACCCTAAAGACTTCACATGTATATGTGTTATGTGTTAGATGTGGGGAAGAGAACAGGAGGAGTGGAGGAGATGGTGGGCTGGAGAGTGGGAGTAGATGCTGAACAGCTTTATTTATAAGACCTTCCAGTGCCACAGCCTGCCATTCATTTCCTGCACCTAAGAAATCCTTATGTTTATAAAGGAACCCACAGGCTCACCATGCACTCTTTCTCTTTAAAGATCTGACAGATCCCCTCTGTCATTTCTTTTCTGTTCAGTACCAGTTTTCTCCCCTTTACAAAGAGACTCCATCTTGCCAAGCCCTCAGACCTAAGTGCAGTGTGTACAGTGGCTGTCCCTCAGTTGTTGATCTTCAGGGACAAGGTAATTAGGAACTTCACCACCAGGTATTGTATTTTCTGGGAAAATACTTTCTGGGTTCCTAGCTACTAGTGTAAAAAGAAACTTTGGAGTCAGAACTTGTATGACTCTTGTAGACAGTTCTGCTCTCTCACGAGGGCTCCAAAGACAACCGTGTTTGGTAGGGAAGGCAAGCACTATTGTCCCTGATTTGCAAATAAGAACACCTTTGTTCAATCCACTTGGTTAAGTGGCCTGCCCAAGAACCTAGGATTAGATCATGACAGAGCCAAGATAATGTCTATGCCTGACTCTCAGCCCAAGTCTTTCTGTTCATCTCTGCCTTGTACAGTTGGGCCATAATGAGAAGCACATGGTAATACAACTAGAGGAACTGGGGGGATTCCAAGATTTTTAATTCCAGGAATTAAAAATCCCTGCATCAGAGTTTCAGTAAATCATGGTACACAGGCAACTAAGGTTACTTAACTAAGAGATACCGCTGCACTGTTAAATCAGCTGTGGTTAACTGGAAGTTTCAGGGACTCCCAAACCCTGTACCCCAGAGAGATGCTTCAAAGATCTGAATGGTTTAATTGATGAATCAGTCCCGAAGGTATGTTCAGCATATCTTATCTTGATGCATTTAAACATCCAGTATATTAGTAATTTATTCAGACTGAATCTGATGGAAAAGGGGAAGTTTGTAGATGTGTTATAACATATAGATGGAGCTCGCTTTCAGAAATACTTTGGAAGATGGCTTAGATTCTGCAAAATTGGCTCCATCTATGGATACAAAGAGCCCATTAAAAGGTACCTTGAAAATATTATGATAATAATCTTAAAAAGATATCAGGAAAAAAAATTATCAGGGGCCGATTTCTTTTTTCTCTTTTTTTGTTGAGGTGAACTCTATGGTTGGCTTTAAAGCTTCCTCCAGTTAGGTTCCAGGTTTGGAGAGACTGTATCAGGCCAGGCAATAGGTGGTAGAACTGCCTAAAAATTAGAAGGTTTGACATATGGGTCAAAAATAAAAATAAGGCAAAAGTGTTTTTGTTTTGTCTTGTGTTTCTGTCTAAGTCAGCCAAGCAATTACTTCCACTTTCCTTAGCTGTGGAGACCTGGTAAAACTCAGCATCAAGCTGAGAATAGAATCCAGGAGGGTTGGATGGAGAAAGACACCCTTCCCAGTACAACCTGTAATTGTCTCCAAATGCTAAAGAACTCCGGTGGTCTGGGAACAAATTCTGGCATCCCAAGGGAGACTTGTCTGTCACATAAATGCAAATGAGATTTCATTTATGCTAATTTAGAACGTGTGTCTATTTTTGGTGTGCAGCCAAGAGACTGGATCTCACTTCTCCCACTGATTACTCTGTAGCAAAGCTCAAAGAGGATAGTTGAACATTGCCTGATGTGTTTTTCAGACATCTCAGGTTCTTACTGAAAAAGTAAGTAGATTTCTTCAATGTGACTTAGCTGATTCTTTCATTCATTTGGCATACATGACATTCTCACTTCTAATCACAAGTGTGTACACCAGGAAAGGCATGGATAATGCAATGCCTATTGCAAGTGATGTCCTGTCCTGAGAGGTACAAGGAACATAAAATAAACAAGAAGTAGTTCTAGACTGTTGGCTTTTTATGGAGGAAGATGTTAGGAGGATTCCAGGCAGCCAAAGCTTAAGGCTACAATTGGGGCAGAAGCCAGATAAAGTCAATTTTAGATCAATAAGACCAAATAATATTTACTGAGCACTTGCTACCTGCCAGGCACTTTGCCCATACAATCCTGGTTAGTCTTTACAACCCGCATAAGGTCTGTACAGTCATAAACACCATTTCACCCATGAGGAAACTGAGGTTTAGAGAGGTTAGCCAAGGTCACTCTTAAGTGGCAAAGCTAAGCTTCCAGCTCATGCCTTTCTGACTCATGAGCTACATACAAATATGAAAAAATTTTAAATGTGAAAGAACATTGAATCAGTCTGAGTAGGATAGATTATGCTGAGTAACAATACCCAAAATCTGTGTTACACAAAACAACAAAAGTTTCTTGTCCGAGTTTACTCCACATCTGATGGAGTTAGCAGGGGCTGTATTCATGGTGGCCGTTCTGGGAGCTGGACTGGGGGAAAGTCCTTCATGACACTTGCTACCACCATCGTGGCTACAAGGGAAGAGAATGCTGGAGGCTGTCTCCCTGGCTGTGAAATGCTTCAGGGGGAAGTGACATGCTCCCTTCCACTCAGCCTGTTAGCCAGATCAAGTCATATGGACTCACCTTATGTAAAGGGATAAGAAGAAATTGAATTCTCTTACGTGTCTAGAAGGAAAGGAAAGCCAGATATTAGTGGGCAACAAAAGCTTTTACTGCAAACACCATAATTATACCTTGCATTGGCCTGAGTGAGAAAGAAAGGAGTAGTTATTGAGAGAGGGTAAAGAGATAAGGCTTCTGGGAAAAAGCCACTTTCGAACTATGTCTTGGGTATACCATATTCATCAACCTGAGTTACTGTGGGCGTGATGTTTCACACACACATAGGCGGCAATGAAGCCTCTTGCTCTTTTCCTTTCTCCCCCTTCCCCATTCTCCTTGTACTTTGGATGAAACATTCAACATCCAGTTTACTAAGCAAGGAATTAAATTAGATTAAATGGAAAGTAGAAATAGAGATTCAACATGCTCCTTTGCAACCTACGTATTACAAGAATATACTTGAAAGATAAGACTCTCTTTTCCCACAGTTTTTGGAATATGAGGAGATTTAAAAGGCTGGGACTAGAGCAACCAGTGGGACAGGGAACACTGCAGCAGCAGAGCTGAGAAGACGAGGAAGCCCCATACTGCAAGAGGCTGATTCAAAGTTTTAATCAAGAATGTCTGTGCTTCAACTAGTGTTTCTCAAGGGGGGTGCTGTTGGCCTTTTGGGGGGCAGTCTTTTATTGTAAGGGACAGTATGGTGCTTGGCATCCCTGCTCCTTACTTTCAAAATGCTTTTCTTACTCTTGTGATAGCCAACACATAAATGGCTGTATATTTAGAGGGGTGGTACCATCCTGGTTGAGAATTCTTGACTAAAGGAATGCAGGGTAGAGTAAGACATGCTAATGATGTTGATTCCTAGCCCACAAGGGTCACCACTGAGCAGGAAGAGCATTCATCTGGCGGAATAAGTGAGGAGACTTCAGTGATGAGAGGACCAGTGGAAATTGCAGATCTTGGAAATTAGTATGTTAAACTAGAAGTTCTCAACCAAGGGCCGGCTCAGATCTTCAGACACCTGAGGCAGGCATGTGTATCTTGGAAAAGCTTCCCTGGTGATTCTGATGTGGGTCTCTCTCTCCCACAATATATCACGAGACAGAACAGGAAGACAGGAAAAGTTAACCCATAATGCTGGCCTTTCTTCTCTGGGTGAGGATTCAGCTGAGGCAGCAAACTCCTCAGAACTGGACTCCAAGCAGATTCTCACTTTAGATGGGGGGAGAAGAATGCACTCATGTATAGAGGAAGAAGAACAAAGGTTACAGGGAGGCCATGCTTTGTCTTTTGGTGTTGCCGGTCTCGCTGCGTGCATGTACATTTAAGCCGAAGTGTTTGCTAGTCTTAGACAGTCCTCTGCTCCTTTTCTGTCAAATCTCTATGCACAAAATGTATTTCATTGCTTCACAGGAACGAACAGAGGCTCAAACACAGGGGATTAAGAGGGCCAACAGTGGAATCAGGCATCTTTGGCTTCAAATAATTGCTGAACCTTTCACCAAGTACTGTGACCTTGGGAAAATTATTTAGCCTCTCTTATCATTAGTCTTCTCATTAATGTAAGTATTAGTACTTCTGCTTCACATTTTTTTTTCTTTTTAGAGACAGAGTCTCACTTGTCACCCTCGGTAGAGTGCCATGGCATCACAGCTCACAGCAACCTCCAGCTCTTGGGCTTAGGCGATTCCCTTGACTCAGCATCCTGAGTAGCTGGGACTACAGGCGCCCGCCACAACGCCCGACTATTTTTTTGTTGCAGTTTGGCCGGGGCTGGGTTTGTATCCGCCACCCTCGGTATATGGGACCAGCGCCCTACTCACTGAGCCATAGGCGCTGCCCAGCACTTCTGCTTCACATAAGTGTTGTAAAGATTAAGTATGATTAAAACTTTTAACCAAGCATTTGGCACATGAGTGCCCAGATGCTAGATGGTGATGGTGGTAATGATAGTGGAGGTGATGGGGATGGGGATGATGATGGCAGTGATGATGGTGGTGACTGTGGTAGTAATGATGATAATAATGGTACTGGTGGTGGTGATGGTGGTTGTAGAGACGATGGTGATTGTGAGGGTAATGGAAGTGATGGTGGTAAGGATGGTGGTGATGTGGTGATCATGAAAGTGATGATCATGATGGCATTATGGTGATAGTGATGGTAGCCACGGTTATGATGATAGTGATGGCAGTGGAGATGGTGGTGATCAGAATGATGGTCATGGTGATGATAATGACAATGTAGGTGGTGGTGGTGGTGGTGATGGTGGTTGTGGTGGTAATTACCTCTAGAGAAAGAGGCTGTGACCCTTTAACAAAGGACACTTCCCTAGATTCCAAGCAGGATTACCTGGCTAGGGTAAGGAATATATCAGTTCAATTCAATAGTTATCAAACTTTGCTAAACTTCTGGAATTGCAGAATGTCTAAGACATGCCACAGTTCTTATAGAACTCATAGTTTAATAGAAGAGACAAAGCACTGGGGAAGCAGTTCATGAATTAATCAAGTTTGGTTGATATGAGATGGACTTAAGAGGCTTCACAGAGGAAGACTTTGGATCTGGAACTTGAAAGTTGAGCAGGATTTTGTCAGGAAACAAAGTAAAGAAAGAGGCAAGATACGGGAAAGAAAAATGACACATACTCTTTGTGATATGAATGTGACAGGGATGAAATTGGCAAGCTTATGTGTGTGTTTTAGAAATATATATCTACCATCTATTCTTGTAGTAGGAATGAGGGGAAACAGAATAAATGAAATTGGGTGCTTCTTTGTATTGAGGGAGCAACAAGATTGAACAAGCAATTTGCTGTGAGTGAATTGGAAAGAAGAGAGTAGGAACTATGAGGAAGGAGGTGTCGGAGGAAAGAAAAGCTTGGTGTGGATGTGTGGAGTCTGAACATGTGGGACATTTGCGTGGAGATGTGGTATAGATGGTTGAATTGATACCCTGGAACTGAAACAAAAGACTTGAATGTTATTAACCCCATAGTAGTAATTGAAAAAGTGGCTATGGATAATAAATAATATCAAGATAAAATCAGTATTTTAAAATGTCAAGAAGAGGTGGAGTTGAAGAGGAAGATGGCCAGGGTCCAACCCAGAGGAATTGCCAATAGGCACTGTCTGGGCAAAAGAAGAAACAAAGCTGAGAAGGAGTAGTCACAACAGTCACAAGAGAACCAGCAAAGAATTGTACCACTGAGGCAAGGAGGGTCAGAATTTCAGTGGAGGGATGATCATCTCTAGATGTTTTCCTCTAAAGTTATCTCTTCCTAGTCTTTCTAGTTTTAGTGGATGATGGTGTCATCAGCCCAGCCATTTAAGCTAGAGAACTGGGAGTAATCCTCTTTCTCACCCTGCAAGGCCTGATGACCTCCATCTCCCACATCGCTCCTGAGTCTATGCTGTTCTTTACCTTGACACTGCCTTAGCTCAAGCCTTCACCATTTTCACCAAGTTCATGGAAACATTTAGTAAATTGGTTTCTTTGCCTCTTTCTCTACCCTTCCCTCCACCTGTATTCTTGTTTTTTAAATTAATTAGTTTTTTTAAAAAGTTTCAGAATATTAGGGGGTACACATGTTTTATTTACTTATCTTTTTATACAGATTGAGTCAGAGTTACAAGCACACCCTTCACCCAGGTAGTGTGCAATAGGTGTGAGTTTGCCTATCCCTTCCCCTCAGCATGATTTTCATTGAGATTTACTTTCTTATGTACTTTTAAGTGTTAATCAATTAATTCTCATTTGGTACTGGGTACATGTATTATTTCCTCCATTCTTGTGATGTTTCACTTAGAAGAATGGTTTCTAGTTCCCTCTAACTTGCCATGAAACATACTAGATTGCCTTTTTTGTTTTTGTTTTTGTTTTTTAAAGGCTGAGTAGTACTCTGTGGTCTTCATATACCACAATTTATTAATCTATTCATTTATTAGTGGACACTTCGGCTGTTTCCATGTCTTTGCAAGTTTGAATTGTGCTGCTAAAAACATTTGAGTGCAGATTTACTTTTTATAAAATGACCTCTTTTCCTTTGGGTATATGCCCAACACTGGGATTACTGGATCAAATGGTAGCTCTACTTTAAGTTCTTCCTTACAGCTTTCCATAGAGGTTGTACTAGTTTGCAGTCCCACCGATAGCATATGAAAGTTCCTTTCTCTCTGCATCTGTGCTAACATCTGTTTTGGGACTTTTTAATACAAGCCATTCTCATTGGAGTTAGGTGATACCTAAATGTGGATTTGATTTGCATTTCACTAATGATTAGAGACAGTGAGCCTTTTTTTCATGAGTTTGTTGGCCATTAGTATATCTTCATTTGAAAGTTTGCGTTCACGTCTTTTGCCCACTTTTTAATGGGATTGTTTGGTTGTTGCATGCTGATTTGCTTAAGTTCTTTGTAGTCTCTGGTTATCAGTCTTTTATGAGATGTATAGCATGTAAATATTTTCTCCCATTCTGTGATTTATCTATTATTTGCTCTTTTGATCGTGTCCTTGGCTGTGCAGAAGCTTTTTAATTTGATTAGATCATAGTTATTTGTTTTTGGTGTTGCTGTGATTGCTTTTGGGGTTTTCATGAATTATTTGCCTAGGCCAACATCTGTAAGTGTTTTTTCAACATTTTCTTCTAGAATTCTTGTAGTTTTATGCCTTAGGTTTTAAAACTTTTATCTATCATGAGTTAATTTTTGTGAGTAATAAGAAGTGTGAATCCTGTTTCAGACTTTTAATATGGCTATCCAGTTTTCCCAGCACTGTTTAGTGAATAGGGAATCTTTTCCTCCAGCATATTTTTATCTGTTTTGTCAAAAATCAGATGGGAATGTGAGGATGATTTCATCTCTGGGTTCTCTATTCTGATCCATAGGTCTATGTCTCTGTTTTTGTGCCAGTACCATGCTGTTTTGGTTACTGTTGACTTGTAGTATAGCTTAAAGTCAAGTAAAGTGATGCCTCCCACTTTAAGGTTGCATTGTATATTCAGGGTCTTTTCTGGTTCCATATGAAGTGTAGAATTATTTTTTTTACATCTGCACAAAATGACATTGGCATTTTAATGGGGATTGCATTAAATATATAAATTATTTTGAGTAGTATGCATATTTTATTAATGTTGACTTGGCTGATACATGAGTATGGTATATTTTTCCACCTGTTTACATCCTCTGCACTTTCTCTCCTCAGTGTTTCATAGTTCTTCCTATAGAAGTCTTTCACCTTGTTGTTAAATATACTCCTAAGTATTTTCTTTGTTGCTTCTGAAAATGGTATTGAGTAATGCTCAATCTACACTAGGTTTGTTGAACATTCTTATTGTGAAAGGCTACTGAATTATGTCAAGTGCTTTTTCTGTGTCATTTGAAAGGATCATACGGTGTTTATTTTTGCATCTGTTTATGTGGTGAACTACATTTATATATTAGCATATGTTGACTCATCCTTGCATCTCTAGGATGAAGCCCACTTGGTTGTGGTGAATTTTTTTTAATGTGCTGCTGAATTCTGTTTCCTAAAATTTTATTGAGAATTTTTCATCTAAATTCATAAGGGATATTAATCTGTAGTTTTCTCTTTTTAATTATGCCATTTTCTGGCTTTGATATCAAGGTAATATTGGCTTTATAGAGCAAGTTGGGGAGGATTCCTTCCTTCTCCATGTTTTGAAATAATTTCTGAAATATAGGTACAAGTTTCTCTTTGTAGGTTTGATAAAATCGAGGTATAAAACTATCTGGTCTGGGACTTTTTTTAGTTGGAAGATTTTTTATTGCTGTTTTAATTGTGGTGTCTGTTATTTATCTGTTCAGGTGTTCTATTTTCTTCCCGACTGAGCCTAAAGAAGACGTGTGATTCCAAGAATTTGTCCATTTTCTCTACATTTTCAAATTTATGCACCTCGTATTTTTGACAGTACCACCAAGTTGATCTTTTTAGAGCACAAATCTAATCTTGGCATCATGTCACCTGACCCCCATATTTTACCCTCTTACAAATCTCTTTTAGGGTAAAGTCTGAACATGAGTTAGCAAGGTAACTCATGACTTTTATAGTTCAGGCCACTATGTATTTCCCAAACTTCATCTCTTACCACAGCCCACACCTTCGTAATTTCCAACAAAACTATACGGTTTAGTTCCCCAAACTACCACATGCCCTCTTGCTTTTAGCTGTAATACCCTTCATTGCTACTCCCATCTCTACCTAGGTGATGCCCACTTACCTTTTTAAGATAAGACAGTTGCTAGTACTTGGTCCCCTTCCATTACTAGTCATGGTCCAAAAGAAAATAATTAAGAACAGTTACTTCTCTACATTATTTCTTCATTTGTATCTATTTCTTCTTCAGAATTTCTAACCCCATAACAACTTGTATCCCATGATAAGCAGTGGAGTGGTCCATTATCAAGAGATGGAGAGGAAAACCCTCAGTGTTTGTCCTCTGGGATCGCATCTAGTGATCTTGTCTTCTCCCTAGTACTCAATGATATGCTACCAATTAATAGGAGCCTTCTAGAACAGGGCTTTCCCAATATCTCAATGCGAAAAAGACTATGATCACAATTATAGTCAGTCTGCCATCTTCCCTTACCTAAAAAATAATAAAAACACCAGACTTAAAAAATACCATGCTTACAGAAATTAAATACAGTAAGAGAAGAATCCTGGCTCGGCGTCTGTGACTCAAGCAGCTAAGGCGCCAGCCACATACACCTGAGCTGGCGGGTTCGAATCCAGCCCAGGCCTGCCAAACATCAATGACAGTCACAAACAAAAAATAGCCGGGCATTGTGGCAGGCACCTGTAGTCCCAGCTACTTTGGAGGCAGAGGCAGGAGAATCGCTTGAGCCCAGGAGTTGGAGGTTGCTATGAGCTGTCATGCCACAGCACTCTACCCAGAGTGACAGCTTGAGGTTCTATCTAAAAAAAAAATAAAGAGAGAGAGAGAGAAGAATCCTGACTATATACCAATAACAATAATAAACAATATAAGATAAAAGGAAAATCAAGATTCATTGGACAACGCTAAACATAAATAAATAAATGTGGGATGTTAAGGATCACTGTTAATAAGGTGACCAAACATCATGAAATGCCCAGGAAAGGGCAAACTTAATTTCCTTATCTGTGAACTTAATTTTCCTATCTATAATAAATAAAATTATTGTTCTCAGGACAGAGTCAGCCACATTGGAAGTGTTAGCTGTTGTTATTATTCTTAAATGGCAATGAATGTAAAGTGTCCTGCACAATGCCTGCTGTTTAGTAAATATTCAATAAATGTCAAGTGTTATAATTATTAATGTTTGTGGATTCCAAAGGAACCACCAGACATTCAAAAATCAGTTTGCCAAATCAATAAATGGCACACTATAAGTAGGTCCAGCAAGATGAGAACTGAGAAAAAGCCATAAACTTCAGCAGAAATAAAGGCATTGGTAACTTTTGGAAGTGCTAGTTTCAGGCATCATGGGAGGAAAAACTAAATTTTAATAAGCTCAGGGGCCTAATGGGAAATGAGAAAGTTTATGACTTCAGAAAAAGAAGCTGAGCATAGACTGTTAACTTCTCTGTCACCCCTTCCCCCACGATCATCTAAAACTGTCCCACTCCCCCGAAAGAGAAGGTCTTAGGAAAATGTGTAGGGGAGGCCTACATTATCAGAATCTGTGGACTCTGCCTAGTCCAGACACTAAGGGCAGTGACACTGATATGCAGCACACTTGTAAGAACAATCAAAACAGATGGACTGACTTTAAAGTTCTGGTGTACTCTCAATTGTGTTGCCAAGTTGTAAAAAGCACATACAGAAAGATTTTCAAGGAGCTTCTAGAAGAATCCCAAATGAGGAAGTGAGCCTCAAGTAAAGAGCAGACCTGAGAAGGGTGAGGGCAGCCCCCAAAGGCCCACTGCCATTGTACACCAGCGTCAGTGGGAAAACCAACCACAAGAGAGAAGCCCTGTGAAGACCAGGTGTCTTCCAAACAGTGATTCTGTCCAGCATTTCTGAGTCCTTACCAGTGATCCTAGGCCTATGCAGAAATGGCAGGGTTCTATCTTTGATTATGTGGATACAATAGGGATAAAAAATGAGGCCAGGTTTAGCACAATGTGAGCCTGAGGGGGGCACAATGTGACAGGTTCCCCTCCCCTAAAAAAATCATCACCTATAGCAAGCTAGAATGGTGTAGCCATGTCCAGAACAAGCAAACTTTATAAAGATAGGGTTCGTCTGTGGAAATGAAAAGGTCAAATTCCATTCTTCTCTCTCTCCTAAGGATGGAACAACAACATAAGCTTAATCCCCCAATTAAGTTCTTAAAGAAGTTTATAAGTGTGAGATGATGCCAAACATACACACACACACATACACATACACCATTTTGAAAGCAAATGATAGGCCAAGTTACACCTTCCCATGTATTTTTTTTTTTTTTTTGTAGAGACAGAGTCTCACTTTATCGCCCTCGGTAGAGTGCCATGGCATCACATAGCTCACAGCAACCTCCAACTCCTGGCCTTAGGTGATTCTCTTGCCTCAGCCTCCCGAGTAGCTGGGACTACAAGCACCTACCACAACACCCGGCTATTTTTTTGTTGCAGTTTGGCTGGGGCCGGGTTTGAACCCACCACCCTCGGTATATGGGGCCGGTGCCCTACTTGCTGAGCCACAGGCGCTGCCCTCACCTTCCCATATTTGAAGATAAAAATAGGGCCTACAAAATTTTAATACCTTAGAATAAGTTATTAAACAAAATTCCTCAGGTAGAAGATGAATGTATTTACGGAAAGCATTTCAAAATAGGTTGTTTGGGGTGGCGCCTGTGGCTCAGTGAGTAGGACACCGGCCCCATATACCAAAGGTGGCAGGTTCAAACCCAACCTCGGCCAAACTGCAAAACAGAAAAATAGCTGGGCCTTGTGGCGGGCACCTGTAGTCCCAGTTACTCAGGAGGCTGAGGCAAGAGAATCGTCTACGCCCAGGAGTTGAAGGTTGCTGTGCGCTGTATGACGCCACCGCACTCTACCAAGGGCGATAAAATGAGACTCTGTCTCTACAAAAAAAAAAAAAAAATTGGTTGTTTGTAGCACCATGACTTTAGTGAAGTTAAATAAAACAGGATATTTATGGAATAGGAGATGATATATGAAATAAGAAGAGACCTAGAAGAGTTAAAAATATATACAATATATATATGGAAATTTTTATTTTATACATCTTCACATGAGAAACAGTAAAGAACAGAATTGCCAATGCAGAAAATGAAATAAATGATTGTTGCCAGAATTTCTTTCTGCAGTAGGTCCTTAGTCTCAGAGATTCAAAATATGAATCCACAGACTACAGAGATCAGTGATAAGATAGGATTTATTAGATAGAAAGTGATAGAAAGAAGGAAAGGCACCATAGCCTCTAACAGAGGAGGGCAAACCCAAGTAGGAAACCCTGCATGAGTCTGGGAGCTTTATACTCTATGGGGAATTACATTTGGCCAGGACTTGACAAACTTTAATGTTGATTAGCAACTGAATGAGGGTATTAACAAAGGAATGCAATTCCTTCAGCTTGGGGGGCGGGGACAGGAAGCAGCAGGAGGTGTACTCCAGAAGGGGCCTAGCATACATGGAAAAACCGCCCCTCTCCTATCTTACTTGTATTCAGAGAATGTAGTTTGGAGAGAAAAAGTCTGTTTGCTTAGGCCTGGCTAGTGGAGAGTCCTTGTCCAGTCCTGAATGGGGTACACCTATCAAGATGAAGGCAGCTTTGAGTAATTGTTACACTTTGAAAAGGAAAATGCAATTAAAGGGAAGTGATATAAGAAAAGATGTTAACAATGAATAACAAAAATACATATCCAAAATACCAGATCATCTTGTGTTGCTAAAGTAGTCTATATGATTTTTGGAAGGATGTTTGGAGAATACTTAGACATCTAAAAATAGACCTGCCATTTGATCCTACAAATTCCTTTACTAGGTATATATCCAGAAGACCAAAAATCACATTATAATAAAGATATCTGTACCAGAATGTTTATTGCAGCTCAATTCATAATTGCTAAGTTGTGGAAGAAGCCCAAGTGTCCATCGACCCATGAATGGATTAATAAATTGTGATACATGTATACCATGGAATATTATGCAGCCTTAAAGAAAGATGGAGACTTTACCTGGATGGAACTGGAACATATTCTTCTTAGCATAGTATCTCAAGAATGGAAGAAAAAGTATCCAATGTACTCAGCCTTAATATGAAGCTAATTTATAGCTTTCATATGAAGGCTAAAACCCAATTATAGCACAAGAATATGGGGAAAAGGGTAAGGGAGGAAAGGCGGGGGAGGATGGGTGGAGGGAGGGCAATTGGTGGGATCACACCTACGGTGCATCTTAGTAGGGTACAGGTGAAACTTACTAAATGTAGAATACCAATGTCTTCATGTAGTGATTAAGAAAACGCCATGAAGGCTATGTTAAACAGTTCGATGAAAATATTTCAGATTGTATATGAAGTCAGCACATTGTGCCTCATGATTGCACTAATGTACACAATTATGATTTAATAAAAATTATAAAATAAAAAATAAAAAAAAGTATAGTCTACATGAAATATTCAAAGATTTAAAAGAAGTGCACTTTTGCAATTGAAGAAAAACCTGAAAGTTCGAATTAAATAGGCGCATCAAGTATTAATAAAATAAAATAAAAATTGATTAAAATTAATTATTCATTTAGAAAGACCAGGAAGATCCTTAATTGTTTTTTTTATTTTGAGATAAGGTCTTGCTCTGTTGTTTAGCCTAGAGTGCCATGGCCTTAACCTAGCTCACAGCAACCTCAAACTCCTGGGCTAAAGCAATCTTCCTACCTCAACCTCCCAAGTAGCCAGGAGTACAGGTGCACACCTGGCTGAGATTACAAATTTTTGAATCAAAGTGGTAATAATAATGCAATGTGGTAATTTTCAAAAATCTCTTTAGGTAAAATGCGCACTCTCAGATTTTGCCTTTCTCCCTCCAATAGAATCTGGGTATTTATGGGAGACTGATTTGTCCTTGTAAGGAAGTCCTATGATTTTGGACCAGCTGGTTTCATGGCAAGTTCATATTGTTAAGGAATAGAAAATTTTAGTACTAGACTGTAACAGAAAACAGGGAAGGAGAGAATATTTCACTTAAGCTAGTGTACATCTGATACCAATATCTACCAAAGATAAGAACATCATATGCAAAACTTCCTACCAACTTTTGAATAAAAATTTTAAATTCAAAATTAAATACATTAAAACAAAACTAACAGTGTAGTAAAAGAGTAATATCCTGAGGCCAAGTAAAATTTATCCTAGGAATGCAAGGAGGCTTCAATACTTAAGAACTATATTAAAATAACTCACATTTATTTTGACCGCCGAAGATAAAAACCATGTTTTCTCAGCAGAATCTGAAAGACATCTCTTTGAATACTTAAACATTCAAAAGATATGGAGGATATGAATAATAATTAATGAGGTTGATTTAATAAATATATTTCAAACCCTATCCCCCACAGAAAATAAACTTTCCTTTCAAATATCCATACAATATTTATTAAGTCACAAAGAATGCCTCCATATATATCCCCAGGCACAATTTTTCCAGTTCACATTCTCAGCAATAAATAACAGGAAATGAATAGTGAAGTATACCAAAACTTCTGCTATCAGGGAAAAAATTATAGAATTTTGTGTTATCCTGTCATGAGAAAAACATAACAATGAATATTGGAACTAGAAAAAAACAAGACTGAGAAAAAGTGACTATCTGAGATATAGGTTGGAAAACTATGACCTGTAGCCTGACATGGTAAATAAAATTTTATTGTAGCACAGCCACACTCATTTTGTTCATGTAGTATCAAGGACTGCTTTTGTACTATAAATAAGAGTTGAGGAGTTGCCATGGAGACCATATCCCCCACCCTGTTCAAAACTTTGTGTGTCCCTTCATATAAAAAGTTTGCTGACCTCTAGACTAAAAAAACATTTGCAAGCGGTAGAAAATGGGCAAAGAATATTGATACCAGGGTCAGCTTCATGGGCATGGGACATGTGCAATCACCCAGGGCCACTCATTTAGAAGGACCTGGCACTTGGTTTAATTCTCTGTTTTTGCTATCTTGAAATTCTTAATTTTTGAACAAGAGACCCTTCATTTTCATTTTGCATTGTGTTCTGCAAATTACGTAGCTGACCCTAATTGATACAAAGGAAATCAAATGAACAAAAAATATGGGGGAAAGTCTGTGGTCTGTAATTATACACATCCAAATTAAAACTATAATGAAATCAATCGATCCTTCCTCTGCCCACCCTCACTACATAGCCTGGTTTACCTCCATACAGGGGCCGTTGGCAAGGCAATTGCCTCCTGAAAACTCAAATGTGAATTCCCATTCTTGGCATCTATCCCTTTCTCTCTTTTCTGTGCATAAACCCCAGATAGCAAAGAGCTTTCAATACTCCATCATATTGTCTGCTCTAAGGCACAGATTTCCTTTTCACCAGATGAAATTATGTCTTCTGTACTGTGACCTGAATCCACTACATTTGGCTCTTTAACTGCTAAAGGAATTTAGAAAATCTCTTTTGATAAAGTCTTGCTTCCCAACCATTTATTTTCCTGCAAAAATTCTAGTTTAAATCTCAAATATTAACTTTTTCTTCCCTTTTCTTCACATCCATGCTGGAAAAAGCCAATTCCCCACCCTTTTGCTGTTGCCCCTTGCAGATGGATGCCTTAGACTGACCAGGGTATGATAGGTAATTTTCTGTGCAAATGCCAATGAGAAAAGCACAGTAAAAATTTCAAAACAGTGCCTCCATTATATATGTAAAGATACTGTTACAGTAATGCTCATCATAATGCTATTGTAATAGCAAAAAAAAAAAAAGTAGAAGCAAACTGATGTACAAAAAAAAGAATTATACCCATAATGATATGTCTGTGAAATAGAGAAAATGTAGATGTTACAAGTGATGCTGGGGAAGGTTATTTAATGAAATGAAATTTGTTCATAATCATAAATTAGGTGAAAAGAGCAGTGACCATAAGCTACAAATGTGCAAAGCATGTATGCTTGGGGAAAGTCTGAAGGGAGAGTCTCTATGGTGTGGGCAATGATTATTTCTAAGATAAGGAATAATGGGCAAATTTTTTTCTTCTGTTTACCTGTTCTTCCCTTCCCTCCACCCCCACATTTCCAACAATGAGCATGTTGCTTTTATAATACAATATTTTAATATTCTGTCATTTGTTGCCCTCATTCTGAGTCTCTCCTTCCTACTGACATCACCCGTAGACATTCTTAGATGGTGCTGGCCTGTCATCCCCTTTGTATCTTTCTGAGGGAAGCACAGTGACTACTGGCATCTTGTCTCCATTTCTCTGGAGAGTGTGGGAAGTGGAACCATAGCTATGCATTTCAATTTTGAGCAGCAAACCAATTGTCTATGTTCTCAACAACAACAATGCTTTTGTGTTGAATTTACACCATAAGTACCAATAATTGATATCAGAAAATGTTTTCTGTGGTGGTAGGGCTGTATTAGAGAAGGCAGAATGGAAGTGAAAAGAGTAGATATTTTGATGCAATATCTTTTTGATCATGATCCACAAGAAAAAATTAATGTAACATCTGATACCTATACAATACTTACACATAATTGACCAAAAGTCTTAACAGCATTCTTTCTGTTAATTTATGTAATATATTCTGCTATTTCTTTTCCAACTCTCTCTCTTTTTTTTTTTTTTTTTTACAAGACAGAGTTTCACTTTGTCACCCTGGGTAGATAGCTGTGGCATCACAGCTCACAGCAACCTCCAGCTCTTGGGCTTAGGTGATTCTCTTGCCTCAGCCTCTTGGGTTGCTGGGACTACAGGCACCCCAACTCTTTTTTTTTTAATGCTGGAAATTTCACAGCAAATTGATTTCCTAAGTCATGAATAAGTTGGATTCTCCAGTTTAAAAGCATTGTTTCCATAGATATCAGTTAGATTGACTAACGAGAAATTCATCACAAGTCATTCATTCGGGTGGGGTTGGGTATCCTGGGCACCGGATGGGTGGCCCCATTTCAAAATACAGTGGTCAGTGACTTGGCTTGGGTGCAAACTGGTATCTAAAGAACTTGGAGTAGAGTAAGAATCAGGTCAAGCTTTGTGAGCAGGAGGAAGACTTGGCTGTAATACTGACCATGCAGGTCCCACTTAGTGGTGCCTGAGGCTACTGAACGTGTCTGTACTCTTCTGTGATTGATGGGGGACTTGAGTGGGTTACTGAGGATATCAGTGACTTTAGCCTGATGGAGCTAAGGAAAACAGGGATTGAAAGTTTTCTAATTCACATCCTTGGAACTATTCTGCTGTTACGGTATTAAGTGACTTGCGTGATGGTTCCAACTGCGAGCTTTCTTTTTCCCTTTTATTATATTCTAATTAATGTACAAAAGAAGGGGGGAAATTTAAACTCAGTTTGGCCCACTGAGTTCTTTCTGACTCCAGCTGTATATGTGGCTAATGGAAAGAGCCTGTGTTTTCTGAAGAGCTTAACCACAGGGAGGTTTGGAAACTCACATAAACAGAAAAGAATGCATTTTGGAAAACAAATCAGAATGAGAGTTGGAGTTCTTATTTTGCTTCTACTCTTTGCATATTAGAAATAATTGAATGGCAATCTGAGAACATTGCCAGGTTCTGTGCAAAATCCTGCAATGGGAACACCCACTGAGTGCAATGTCACAAAAAATTCTTGACTTCTCACCATGTTCCAAACACTACAGAGAGCATAAAGGCACAAAAAAAGAAACTCTGCATCTGTCTCAGGAGTGATCTTCTGGGATTAGTAATGAGGATGGTGGCTTTCCCTCCCATGGTCTGGTGAGCCCTTCTTCAAAGCTCAGATAATAATGTGGGAGGGCATTTACTCTGGTTTTGAGCATACCCAAGTGTATTAAATAAATCTTCAGAGTACTCTTTAAGACCATCTTCAAGCACAATTACTGAGAGACTACTTGCATTCCAAATTTTGCTCAGATTTATACTTATGGAACAGAGGCACAAAATCCCAAAAAGGGCCTGGCCCCTGTGCATGATCCTGATCCCAAGCAGACCCATAGAAGCATTCAGGGGCTAGAACTGCATTTGCTTTAGAATGTAACTGTGTCAAAAATCAGGGGCCTTTCACATCCACTGCTTTCTAGAACATGATAATGCAGCTATCTTGACTATAGTTTGCACAGCAATTACAAGTTAAAAGCAACTCTGGAAAAAAATCCACATCCGGGTTTAATGGATCATTTTGGGTTAAAAGGAATTTTTTATTTCTACCTTGCAGTAATGGCCATACTGTATGAAACTGTTATCAGGACTCTGTAGCTAGGATTTAAGGTCTTAAACAGACTAGCCTGATAAATGAGATATTCTACACATTGTAGGGTGGAGAGAAGCAGGAATTGGATCCACTTTCTGCCATTCCCCCAACTTACACATGGTTTCTCCTGGTTGTGACCAGAAGTTCATTTAGGTCCTCAGGATTGAGAGGACAGCAAGGATCTGAACCATCACCCTGCATGGATTATTCTGGAAGTAGCCACTAGGGCAGTTTCCAAATCTGAAAATATGTCCCTATGGGAGAAGGGCAGGGGTCTGATTGCAGTCTCCATAGTCAGGAATAGGAAGTCCAGCTGTGGTCAGTGGGGAGAGAGGGAAAGGGACCAGGTACCAGGCAGGCGAGCCTCCTGCCACTGGGAATGTAGGTTAAAGAGATGTGAGGAGCACCCCTAACAAGCTTATGTCAATGCCGAAACCATAAGCAGCTGACACAAGCCTCTTTCCTTTTGCAAGGATGGTTCGATCTTGGTAGGACAAAGCCTGCGTGTGTAGATAAAAAAGCCTCAGTAATAGAGCAGAAGGAGTCCAAGGTACAGGTACAGATAACCTTCTATTTCCTTGCCTCTTTAGTAACTGAGCCCCCTTGAAATCCCAAGGTAACTCAGAGAAGACAAACCGGTTTGGTTCCCACAGTCATAGAAGGTTATGTTTTACCTTTGCTGCGTAAGGAAGCATGCTATGTACACCTCAAGTGTGGCTCAAACGGGATATAGTTTGGCCAAGGCTTAAATAACTAACTGTGTAAAGAATAATCACTTAAGTACATGAAACAACAAAATCCAGCCATGCCAAGGCACCTGATAGCTCAGATGGGATGGTGAAGCAAACCTGCCAACACCTCCCTGCCTCCAGATTTGTTGTAGAGGTCTCATTTTACTTTCATCTTGAGAAAATTCTATGCCTGCCCATTAGTAATAAAGTTTTTAATGGATGTAGACTTTTATCAACATCTAAGGATATTTTGGGGATCTTCCCTGTTATCTAGCATCAACAAATCAGGTAAATATTAAAACTGTATAAATGTTACTTGTCAGTAAGATAGAAAAATAGTGATGATGACGTGTGTTAAGGCAGAAGAAAGTGTGAATTATTATCGATTACCCTGTTTAATAGGTAAAAGAATGCAAATTGACTTGTGGTTGTGAAACAGGGCAAATTCTTGAGAATAAAGAAATAGTAATCCAAAAAGGTGTACTTCAAATTTATGCTCCTTCAGCAGCAAGTCAGGAATAATCTTGCAATTTTAACTGAAGCTCCTATTTCACCAACATTCAGCCTCTTCTCTCAGTATAATTTCTTCAGTGCAGAACTTCTCTGTTGATGAGGAAATGGGTTGGAGGAGGTGTGGGGATTCCTCACTAGTCATTAGGCATCTTACCATGCCCCTGTATAACCAAAGTTTCAGAAATTAATTGTTCTGGTTGTATGGACCAAAAACAGTATTGTTTCAAAAGTGGTCACCAGATGGCTGGTGTTTGAAGAAAACTCTTGATTCCAATATAAAAGGTTATAGAATTCTGGATTGGACTATGGTTTACAGGCAGTCTGTGCTGCCTCTTCTGATACAGGTAGACAGTATTGCATCATGTCCACCACACTCTCACCTAGGAACCCAAGGGCCAGTGCATCTCCCCCATGGACCAGTCTGTGAGACTTGAATTATACAAGTGATTCCTGTCCAGGAGGATGGCTGAGTCCTAATGGAAGATGATTTCTAAGGCCTTGGAAGCCTAGAGTTAGAATATACAGTTCTGGTGAGCTCCTGGGAGATGCCAGATGCCATTCAGCTAAGAGATCTGCTGTTGATGATTAGGTCACCAAGTAGCTATGCTCTAGAATTATTGACCCATCTGAGAAGGCTCCTTGGTTCACATAGGGTCATGGAGTTGGCTGGAGTCAAATGGACCCCAAACTTAGAACATTTATCCAAGCCCAGGCAGAACAGGTGGTGTCCAATTGGCAGAAGGTCAGGAGGCTTCCATGAGTAATAGAGGCTGCTTCTTCCCTTGTTCGTTAATTTAACAAACAGGTAGACCATCAGGTGGCAGAAATGTCTTTAAAACCTATTGCAACCCAATATCAGAGGGTACTGACAGCTGTTCGAGGAGTTCTGAGAGCACGACACAGAGGCAGTGAGTCCTGACTGTGTTGGTCCAGAGCAACCAGGAGCAACTGAGCTGAGTCTTAAAGAATGAGGCAGAGTTGGCCAACATGGACAATGAGTGTCCCATGCAGAGGGAATATGTATCGAGGCTGAGCTAGCGGAACCGGAAAGGGCTGCTTTTGACAGGAGGGTGCCCTGCCCCTCTCCTCCCCTTGTCTTTCTGCATCTCCTCAGCTCCTTGCCTCTCCTCTCTGGGCTGAATGGTGCTGTCTCATGACACTGCTTGCTCTTCCCAAACAGCCTGCCCTGGCGTGCTCCACTGGTTTTCACTGAGGGTGCTCTTTCTCTTCTCTTCCCCACAAGTCTTTACCTGCCCTTCAAGATCTAGATTAAAGACCATCCCCTTCAGAGCCCGTACAGGCAGAGCCAGCCATTCCCTTCTTTGTTCCAAAAGCACAGACCTCACCTTTAGCACTTGTCTTGACATATCACATTTCAGTTCTTCTGTCTTCTCCACCTCCACTCTGAGTTCTGGAAGGAATCAACATTTCTTATTTATCTCTGCACCATGGGCAGTTATGGTTAGTGCTGGTAGATAAGTTATTTTTCATTGTTTATAAGAAATATGAAATTCCTGATACATTTATTCTGTTGTTGGTTATGTCAAATATTGTCTCAAATTAACCAAAGTAGGGGTTAAGATTAACATATGAAAATAAAATAATTATAATTAATGTGGGATGATCCTGGATTGAATCCATCTTTCAACTCCTTGTACACGTTCAGTGTCCTTTATAAGATTCTAGTACAATCTATTTTGTTCAAAAAAGAACAAAAGATAATGAAAACCTGTGAGTTCATGTAAAATGAGCAAATGTTAACACATTTTCACATTTTTAAAAGAAATGTGTGTGGGAATATATACCTACTGGTGGATTTTCAAATCATTTATAGTATTTTTCTTTAACAAACAATGTAACAATGACCATCACTCTAAAAGATGCTGTGCATTTCCCCTTGATTATGTGGGAAAGTGTCCTAGAAGCATAATTGCTGGTCATAGGAAATGTTATCTTCAACCCCATTAGGTATTTTCAAATTGCTCTCCAAGGTAATTTCAGTGTCTACATCTACTAGCCATGTAGGAGCTGTCCTCTTTAGCCATATTCTCACCAACCCTTATTATTGTCAGACATTTTAATTTTTGCCAATCTGAAGGACATAAAGTGGTATTTTACATTGTTAAGGTAAGCATTCTATATTTACCGGAGGAGTGAAGTATTCTTTCATATGTTAATTTACCATTTTTCAAGAGATTACCTGTTTTGATCCTTTTGCTATTTTTCTGTTATTTGCCTTTTTAATATTCACTTCTATCAATTTACATATCCTGGACACTGATCCTTTGCCTTTTGTATTTTTTGAGAACATCTTCTGCCATTCTTTTCTTGCCTTTAACTTGATTACGGTGTCCTTTTGTTGTTTAGAAATTTTGACACTTTAGGTAGTCAAAATTATTCTTTTTTTGAGAAACAATTACTATTTTCCAAATCTGTGTTAAGAACTTCACTGCACTGAGAATATAAAATCACCTGTAATTCATCCATGTGTTTTTCCCATTTGTCTTTTGAATACATCTAGGGTTACATTTGGTATGAAGTCACAATTAGACTTTTTCTCAATTAGTAATCCAGTTGTCACATCATTTGAAGTGTATGCTCTCCTTCCCCAACACGAATCATCTTTGACACTATACAGCCATATCTCATCTGTTATATCATGTATGTAGGGTCATTATATCTGATAGGCAAGCTCTTTGGCCTTGTCTTCATTTCCAGAATTGCCTTCATTACTTTTAGACTATTAATCTTTATTTCACTTTTAAAATCTCTTTTTAAGTTTCTATTTACAAAAAAACCTTTCATAATTTTTTCTAGAATTAAAGTGAATATATTAACTTGGGGAAAGTGAGAACTCCTTGTCATATAGTCTTTAACACAACATATTGTGTCAATTTTGTTCAGGATGAACAAATAATTTCTGGATATGGAACAGAAAAAAATAAATTCTCCTGGTAGAGATAGTATAAGCCCAACCAGAATGAGAAACTTTAGGAGCATAGTATCATCAAAAGGAAGGCAAAAATATTTTCTCAAATACAGTAAAACTGCTGTAAGTTGTCCACTCAAGTGACTGTACCAAGCTGGTCAACATGCAGAGGTGGTCACATAGGAACTAGGCCTGTTGTACTAATACATACACGTAGTGCATGCCTGGTCCTTGAAAATTAGGTCAACTTAAGGAGGTGGTCGGTGTAGGCAGTGACCAACTGTGGAGGTTCTACTATACTATGTATCTATAAAATGGTTTGAAACAAAAAACAAATAGCAAAAGATAACTCTTTGGAAGTTTAAATTGTAAATGAATGCATAAAAAATAAAAGTAATCAAAAACCAGTGGAAAATGTTTGCAGGACAGAATGTCAGCATAGAAGCAAACTCCAACCTCAGTAGTGATTAGAATGGCAGGCAGAAAGAAATGCAGACCTCTGCTGAAAGCGGGAGGCATCACAGCTACAGAAAAGAATGGGTTCAGATAGGAAAAATCTACTGGGAACCCACTGCTACGCTCTGAGTATGAACACTGTGGGAAATATTTACAAGCTGGATTGAAGCACTAGGAAATGGTACCAGTGACACAAGTAAAAGTTGGGAAATAAAGAACCCCCTTTCCAAGTCTAAAATCCTATGATTCCATGTGTGCTATGGAACAATTTCCCCCTTTTGTCAGTAAGAGGACTCCTTTTTAATATAATGAAAGGCTGCATAGTGTTTTTTCTTTTATTAATATGATTGATGATATCAGATTTCCTTAAATATTGAACTGCCCTTACCTTCCTGAAATAAACTCTACCAAGTAATTAATTAATTAATATTCCTTTAAATTTCTGCTACATTATTTTCTTTCTTTTTTTTTTAAAAAAGGAAATAACTGTATTAAAATTGTAGTGCTCGGCTCGGCGCCTGTGGCTCAACGGGCGAAGGCGCCAGCCACGTACACCTGAGCTGGCGGGTTCGAATCCAGCCCGGGCCCGCCAAACAACAACGACAGCTGCAACCAAAAAATGGCCGGGCGTTGTGGCGGGCGCCTGTGGTCCCAGCTACTTGGGAGGCAGAGGCAG
>CAUYRH010104882.1:0-46464 GCA_963574655.1 Perodicticus potto
GACTTTTTGTGGCTATTTCTCAAAAAAAAAAAAAAAAAAAAAAAAAAGATCACTTCCCCAGTAGGCAGTATGAGGTAGCCTGGTGAGGAAAGGCTCACAGGCTGTGCACGCACATGTTGGGTGGGGTACAAAAGCATGGATTGTGTGGAAGGGTGTGTCGGTATAGGACATATCAAACATAGAAATTCACCCATTCCACACTTCCACTACCCAGCTGCTCCCAAGCTGCAGGCATGTTAGCAATAACGCTGAGTAGAGCTTGCAACCCAACAGGACCTGCTAAGAGGCATCTCTTTCATTTCCTGATTATTTTCCCCTCCCTCTCTAAGGACATCTCTGTGCTGGGAGATCTGTACCTCCTACTAATTAGCTACCCTGCAGTTTAAAGAACATCAGAGAATACGCATTTTAATTTTCTAATAACAGTGACTAGCATCCATCCCTTTGAGTCCTAAAGCTGTAGAGGCCTGGTACTCCCAGGCAAAGCCAGTTCTCCAGGGTTTGTTGGCTTTGTACTCACAAGTTGATTTATTTAGCATAGAATTTTTGTGTTTGTACAAAAAATGAGTTCTCTTTGTAGTAGGATGAGAAATGAGAGAGGGGAGGGAATGCTCAGGGGGAGCCAGGGAGATACCAGCTCAGAGCGGCCACATTGCTGGGAGTGAGAGCTTATTTGCCTTGCTAGGCAGCGCTGTGTTGACGGGGCCATCAGCGCTCTCCAAAAAACCACACAGAAACCTGGGACATTCTTGAAAGGTTTTCTCCCTTCTCTCTCTTATTCTGTATTAATCAGTAGCTTTTTAAAGACACTCAGGAAGTCAGATGTGGTGTGTATATATTTATATGTATATATATCTGTGTGTGTGTGTGTGTGTATTATATATCACTAACGGTATTTCCCTGAAGGTTTCCCCACCCAACCTTTCCCTGACATCTCACTTTAAAAGACATTTTGGTCATAAGAAACCACAGAGCATAGTGGAAAGAGCATGACTTTCCAAGTTAGACAAATGGTGGTATAAACCTAAGTCTACCACTTACTAGCTGAGGACCTCAGGAAATGGTTCTAACTACCAGGGAAGAGCAAATTCCTCCTCATGAAAGGAGAATAGTACTTTTTTTTTTCAGTGTAGTAGAGAGAGCTAAGTAGATTGAGTGAGTTAGTAGATGTGAAGACCTGGAATAGTTCTAGTTCTTAGCAGGGTACTCTGAAAAGTCTATTTTAATCACCACAAAATTATTTAGTGAATTGCCAACAAGTACTTCATTTCAGAGGTGTGGTTTCGATTTCCACATAAGCCATAGATGTGTTAAACAGTTACGTTTTGTGCTACAAAACATAATAAATATGTCCTGAAACACGAGGGAAACAGTTTTTTTTTTCTTTGTAGTTTTTGGCCAGGACTGGGTTTGAACCTGCCACCTCTGGGATATGGGACTGGTGCCCTACTCCTTTGAGCCACAAGCACCACCCAAGGGAAACAGGTTTTTACAGTGAATGCATTAATCTTATAGTTGTTGTCCTTAGGTATTACACACAAACGTACCTGGTCGTGACATGGCAATGAGATGATGATGATATTGATCATTCACTGTATTAGGAAAGGAAATTTAAGCCTGGAAATTTATTTCCTAGTTGTGTGTCTTGGCTGCCGAGAAACCCAGTTTATGTAGCGTTGAGAAATAGTAAGTAATTCTTTGTTCTAAGTTCTTAAGTTATTTCTCACTTTTGTCAGAAGTAGTTCTTCTTTTGTATCCCTATTAGAATGACCCTACTGTGTGTTTTATTATTGGAAGCATTGCTAGTATCAGGTTATTTCAAGGACTAGATAGAAAGATGCCCTCCTTGCTGGTATATCCGTACAATTAGTACTGTGAAAACACTACATTCATTTAATCAACTTGTAGATCGCATGGTTGAGACACACAGCCATCACCACCTTGGTTAGGGGGCAGGTTATGGGTTGCGTTTGGAGCACAGAGATTGACTACAGTTAGTCTTCCCCAAGCAGCGTTTTTATAGCCCATTGACAAATTCCCTAGGACAAAGGGTTGGCTTCTAACCTGCCTCATTAGACCTGGGACATGATATTTTCTGCATTTGCTTTGCGGTGGGACAGACTTTCCTTTGCATGCTGCCAGCCACCTGCTGTGTGGCAAGACTGTAAAACCACTTCCCTCTAGTTAAAGGTGGCGCATTCCTCATCAGCTCTGGCAATGTATAGAGGACTGTTAACTCAACAACACCTTATATTGTTACTTTGTTGCTGGTTGTGGCTTTTTTCTATTGCAAAGGACCTAAAATCAATATTAACACACTACTGATGAACTCTGTGAGGTAGGACAAATCAAGTAACTCATTACCTAATAGAAGAAAAATGAATAGATTTTGACCATATATGATTATAGCTTCAGGAATAAATTCATGAATCATATATGGGAAAGGAAGTTCTCAGGCTTGCATTTCCATTCCTAATACAGGTCATTCTGCCATTTCAACTATATTAAGAACATTATTTTATAGTTAAAACATAGCAGTCCAATTGTTTCACTTAAAGCTACTCCTTTAAAGTCTTCTTTTACTTAAGAAGTGTAATAATCAAGTCCAATAACACATGGTTCTTGATAGAATCTAAGTTGAATAAATCAGCTGTAGAATATCTGTTTGAAGAAACTGAAGAAATTTGAATACGACCTAAGTATTGGGTGATATGAAAGAACATTTGCTGATTTTATTAAGCGTAATAACCATATTGTGTTTCTGCAGAAACATACCTACTTTTTAAAAGTATATGTTAAATATTTGCCATGAAGGCTATATTAACCAGTTTGATGAAAATATTTCAAATTGTATATAAAACCAGCACATTGTACCCCATGATTCCATTAATGTACACAGCTATGATTTAATTTAAAAAGGTATATGTTAAATATTTATGAGAGAAATGCCATAGTAGTGGTAATTTAATTTATTTTAGAATAAAATATGAAGCAAATATGGCAAAAATTACCAGTTGCTAAATCTATATGACGATATACAAATGTTCATTAGGTTGAATTTAAGTTGAATTATAGGAAATTACCAATAGTAATCCTTTTTTCTTTTTAACTAAAACAAGACTTTCCTACGGTTCTTGTTCACACTAGTTTTCAATTTTCTGTGTATTTAATTTCTTAATTAAAATTTCTGTAACAGTATCTATTTATCTATGGAAAAATTTCCAGATACCTTAGTACGGTACAAAGTGTATCTAGGCTTTGCATCTACTTACTTCAAAATAGCTCTTTCCCTCCTGCTCCCCACCAGCCACTACCAGAACACTGTACATGACGTATCCTTGAACTTCTTTATTTTGAACTACTTAATGTTCAGGAACAAGCTGAGTCATATCCAATATCTTTGTTTAAAGTTTTCATTTTGCCTAGCACGTCACACTTCCTTGCATCACTAGGACAGCCACTCACATTGCAAAATGAGCTTGTGGTCACAGTGATTTTGAAGCTACTCCTGAGCCTACCCCTCCATCATTCTCTTCTTCCCTGGCCCTCTATTACCCCCATTCACCCTTTACCTTAGTGGAACCTCTCTGTGCTCATTAAGCATCACAGGCTTACTTCCTAAAGCTGTTTTTACCTGATGAAATGAGTCCTCAAAGGCAAGAATAGGCCTCGTTAGTCTTTGTATGTTCAGAAAGGGTCCCTGACTGTTGGAGGCTGAAGCTGAGGAGCTGACTCTCTCCCCATCTGTGCCCTGCACCTGCAACACTGGCTGGCTACCTTCCCTCAGTGGGGCTGGCACTCAGCTCAGGTATGAGATCAGATCTGAATGGGCTCCTGCTTGTTACATGGATACACAAAAGTTGGTTTTAATGCCACTAGCTCTTCTTTTGACTTACCACATAACATGTCTCTTTCTTTGCCTGCTGGGAAATAAAATTAACTTTGATAGGTGCAAAGGAAACTCAAGGAATTCAGGGTTAAGTGCAAAAAATCCAAGGTGCCTAAGAATGAATGGATTATTATTTTTTCCTATTGTGCCTGTGACGTGTTTTAGCGTAGTATAGATAACCTTGGTGCATTGATGTTTAAGTAATGGAGTGTGTAAGCTCTCGCTGCAGTCCCACTGCCTCCAGATAAGGTTTCCAGGGGTCACAGCACCTCGACTGAATCTCGTGGTGCTTGTGTGCACTCAGCATTGCACTGTGTAGATGGGGGACACATAAATACCCCTACCTATATCTATCTATGTGAGCACAATGATGGGTACACACCTATCTAGATATGCACGTATTGATGTAGATACACATATGCATCCATACACACATAGGGCATATAGATATTAATTTTTATATGGATGCATGTATCCAGCTAGTTAGTTAGCTGAATAGCCCTTATATACAATGAACACTAAATTTATATTGGCCACGAAAGGAAATTAATGAAGATAATTATATTTTCAAAAGCACTCTTCCAGTATATTGTTCTTGGACTTTACATCTCTCATAATTCAGGAATATGTTATGAAAATGAATCAGAACGAGGGAGATAGACTTTAAATTAAATGAATTAAAAATGATTATTTAATTGCTCACTATGCTAAGTGCTCTAAAATGGAAGTGAAGATTGCTGAGAAAATGTATCAATAGATAGACTGGGAGGCAGGGAAGAAGTATGGCCTCTTAGAGGGCTGTAAGAAAGTCAGTGAGGGGAAAGTGGGAAGGGGAGGGTTGGAGGGGCCAGACAATGCAAAGCCTTATAAGGAAGGTGACCGTGTGATTTATCATAGAGTCCCATCTCATATTATCCATACTGAATTCAGGCATTATAGATTATCACATCAGAATCACAAGTCAAGAGTGGATAGACGAACTCAGTAAGGCAACTATTACAATAGCCCCAGAAGGAGATGATTAGTAGCTATGATTACAGAGATGGAATGAAGTTTGAAATCATCCAAAAGATGGACTCAACAAGGTCTATTGAGTTAATACCTGGCAATCCTTAGGAACTTCTCAGGAAGCAGTTCTTCTTCTTCTTCTCTCTCTCTCTCTCTCTCCCCTTCTCCCTCTCCTTATAAAAGCTATAATTCTGGAATATATTGTAAAAAGATATGTCAGTAAGAGAAGAAAAACCCATCTAAACTTACAGTGAAACCATTTTATTTAAAATATTGAGTAGCTTAGAAATTAAATTTTTTATAAGGATTTAGATAGGATGCTGACAAATCTCTTACTCAAGGCTCTAGAGGATCAACTCCTATAGAGTCTTTATTTTCTCTGGATTTTAGTGAGGGGTTTTCTTTACCATTTAGTTCTATGGCAATGAATAGCATTTCTCTCCAAGGCTCCTCAAAAAACAATTTACAGTGTAAATATATTTGTTGGCATGCAATTCACTCTGCATTATGAGTCTTGATTAATATTATAATGTGTTGATGAAAGCCTGTAAGTGGTTCTTGGAACTAAGGTTTCAGACAAAGATGTGCTGTTTGGGTGCAGAATGTTTGTTGAATATTAGATTAGGTTTTTTGTTTTGCTTCTATCTCTCTCTTTTTACATTTTTCTTTTTTAATTTTAGGGAGATGCTTAGTGTGAAGTGGCAACAAACTTAAAAATACAGAATTAATTAACACAACCAATCTATCACCTGAATTGCATAAAAACACTCCTCCCTATCCACATATCCTGTCTGATCACACTCAAGCTTGCTTTTGTGTCTGTGGGTCCTTTGGTTCAGCTATTTAGCAGCTTATTCATTGCCAACATCCTGTCTCTAGAGAAGCATTGTTCTGTAGTATCATGCACCTTTTAAATACTGTGTGTGCATGTGGGTTGATTAGACCGTTTGTCCAATTCCCAGTCTGCCCACTAAAATACAGAGATAGTGTTACTGGGCTTTGCTTTTGTGAAGTCGGCACGTATGAAGAGGAACAGACATGTTGGATTCTCTACCTTGAGCAGTTCAAATATTGATGGACACTTCTCTTTCACACACATGGCTTGAATAAACAATCCAATGGAAGGCTCGCAGACTCAGAAAATACACTGTGATTAGGAGCAGAGGGCTTTGCATGCAGACAGAACTTGGTTAAATTCCAGCTCTGCCACTCAATAGCTGCCTGACCTCGGCCAAGTTCTCTGAGTTTCAGTTTCCTCATTTGGAAAATGGGGCTAATACTTCCTGTTTCTTGAATTTGGAGTGCCAACATAGGGAAAGAGGACTACTGTACTGATATGTACTCAGGATGCATGTCTAGTCGAGGAAAATTAGATCAGCTTAAAGAGGTGGCCAATATAGGGAAGTGGTCAGCTGTGGAAGTTGTGCTGTATTCATATCTTCAGTTTGGTCCACCAATACAAACCCAATGAATCTGGTATTTGACTAAAATCTCTTCAAGGTTTTTTAAATTTTATTCTATCTGATGATCTCTACAGACAAGAATTTTGACCCTTATCAACACTGTACCATCCTTTTTGAGATGGACATCTGAGATGGGAACATTTTGGGGACAGTGTTTGTCACTAGTCTGTGAATGGGTGCCCAAGACACATAGGAAACAAGCTCAGAACACAGCCATAGACAAGAATGAAGTGAGACACAGTGAGGTAAGTTAGAGTAGCTGTGTTGAACAAAGGAAAGAGCTTGGAGGTTGAATTTTGACCCAAAGCAGAAACTTAGCCACTTCGAGGTTTTCTTCTTGCCTGGGACTCACAGTGAAGGGATAGAAGTTGAGAACATTTTGTCTTTTGTCCTCTCTCCCCTAAATAACTATGAGTTCCTGAACCTCTGAGTGGATTATGGTATCCACAAAATGGATTGATTACCCATTCAGAAGCACAGAAAATATACCATGTAAATATCCATCAGGCAGACCTGAAATGCCTTCAGTAGGAGAATGGGACGGAACGTTTCTTTACAAAGAATGTTCTGTATTGCCAAGGTTGGTACTTGTAGCACATCAGCATTATTGTTTTGGGTAGGCTAACATGTCTTATCTTCCACTTTTCATTAAAATATTGTACATGGACTTGTACAGAATATACAAAACCATCACTAGACAAATAGGTTTATATATGTAAGAGAAATTCAATAAAATAATCTTTAGATCTCCAGTCTTTCCTAACTGTCATCATTCCTGGCTAATTGCTATTTCGCTGAGGATGTATCTGCCATCAAAAGAGAAGGCGCTCACACTTTTTCCACCAAACCTACCAATCCAAGTACTTGGCCTTCCTTTCTTTTGGAACAGATGGCCAGCTCAGTTTTTATCATAGGCTAAGCCTCAACCTGTGTTCTGGGTCATGCCTCCTTCATCTTCTGGTTTCCTCTTTCTGCATCATGAATTTTCTTCCCTATGTGATTGTTCCCATCCACACACGTACATGTGCTAAGGTTTCCCATCTTTAGAAACCTCACCTGACCTCATAACAGTCTTCTTCTTACCACTCTGGTTCTTATCTCCCCATTACAGTAGAAATCCTAGGAAGAATATTTTCCATTCCCTTTATGCATTTTTCTTTTAAATTCATTTAGATTGGGCTTCCATATTATATTGGTTTTCACCACTATAGGGCTGCTATCACATAAAATTATAGATGGGGTGGCTTTTTTGGTCTGTTTTTTGTTTTATTCTACTATCACTGAATATCTGCAAGTGGGTAATTAGTAAAGCAAACAGGCTTATGTCTTGAGTTCTGAAGGCTAGAAAAATCCAAGATTGGGAAGAAGGATCTGGTCACCTGCTGGTGAGGGCTTTGTGCTGCTTCATAGCTGGTCCAAAGGGGCACACTGAGAACCAAAGTGGCTTTGATAACAGACTTGCTACAGCTATAGCCCAATCATCTATCAACCAATGAATGTTAGATTCATTTAAGAAGGCAGAGCCCTTATGACCTAATCACCCCTTAATGGCCCCACCTCTTAATACTGTTACATTAGGGATTAAGTTTCAACATGAATTTGGGGCAGGACAAATACTCAAGTCATAGAAGTGCCCCAAACAACAGAAATTTATTTCTCTCTATTCTGGAAGATAGAAGTCCCAGAATAAAATGATGACCATTTGGTTTCATGATCATTGTCTTCCTGGCTTATACATAGCTGCCTTGTCACTGTGCCCTCACACAAAGGACAGAGAAAGCAGGAACTATGTCTCTGGTGTCTCCTCTTAGAGGGGCACTAATCCCATCATGAGGGCCTCACCCTCATGACCTCATCTAACTCTACTTGCTTTCAAAGACCCCATTTCTAAATTCTATCATGTCAGTGGCTATGGTTTTAGTATATACATTTTGGGGAAGACAAATTTAGTCTATAACACATACCTATCATTTTCCTAATTTTTCCTTGAAAATGCCACCAATGAATTTTACTTTACTAAGTAAAGGAGTTTACTACTCCCTTTCAAAAACTATTTTTTCATTTGGCCTCTGGGGCATCAGCCACAATCCATTGCCTTTCCATGTTATGTTTTTCTTTCACTGAATCCTCATCTGACAATTCTTAAACGTTTATGTTCTCAGAACTCAGTTCTGATTTTCTTAGCTTCTCTGTCTCTCCTGGCTTCTGAGGTGGCCTTATCCAGTTTCATAATTTTTGAAGACCATCTGTGCCCTGAGGATATCCTCATTTATATATTTAGCCCTTAACTATCTCTTAAAATCCAAACTTACATGTTCAACTGCCTACATGACATCTCCGTTTGAATGTCTAAGAGTTTTCCCAACTTCACTTGTCACAAACTAACCTCTTGGGTCTTCTCAATTGTCATACTTCTACCACCCACTCAAGCACCCTGCCAACCTGCTCCTCCTTCAGCTTTCTCCTAGGATGACAATTTCATTCTTATTATTGCTCAGGCCAAAAATCCCAGTTTTATCTTTCACTTTCCTTTTGTATTTTAAACCTTTTATAGTTCATTCAGGCTGCTGTAACAAAGTACCATAGACTGGGTAACTTATAAAGCAACAGACATTTATTTCTCACAGTTCTAAAGACTGAAGCCCCAAATCAGGGTACCAGCATGGTAGGGTTCTGGCGAGGGCTGTATTCTAGGTGCACACTTCCATCTTCTCATTGCACCATCTCCTGATAGAAAGACAGTGAGAGATCTGTCTGGGTCTTTTTCATAAGACCACTAATCCCATTCATGAGGTTTCTACTCTCATAACTCAGGCCTCCGTCTTTTAATACCATCATCCTGGGTATTAGGATTTTAATATATTGGCTTTTTAGGCAGGAGGGTGACACAAAAATTTAGTCTATAAACCATTCAATAACTAGTACATCAATAAGTCTTACCAGTTCTACTTCTAAAATATATTCAAAATATGTGCACTTCTGAGCTCGTTCATCTCACTACCCTGGTCCCAGAGATTCTTTCCTTAATTGTATGGTCATCTCCTATCTGTCCTGTCTGCTTTCACTCACAATCCCCTTCTGTATATATTTTCTCAACAGAAGAGAAAGAACAATCCTGCTAAAACATAGAGTGGCCCATGTTCTTTCTCTGTCCAGTGGCTTTCCATTTTTGTCAGGGTAAAAGCCGAGGTCCTGAGAAAGAGCTTCCAACTCCCACAAGACTCTCTCTTCATGTCCTTCTGATGCCTCTCCCATCGCTCTCACCAGTGCTCACTGTCCTTCAGCCACACGAGTCTCTGCTTTTATTCAAGGACAGTCCAAATTCAGGGGCTTTGCTTCACTTTCTATTTCTCTACTTTATTTTTCTTCTAAATACCACATTATGTTTTTATTTGTCTTTTCTTTTTAAATCTAACTCTCCCTTAGAAGATAAGCTCCATGAAGCTGGGCACTGTGTTGTAGTCCTTACTGTTTTTCTTGCCCCTAGAATAGCATCTTATAGAAATCAGGGATTGGGTAAGTATCGTGAATGAGTGAGGATATAGGAAGAGAGAAAGAAGCAGTGAGCCAAATAAGATTCCATAAAACCAGCTGGAAGCAGGGTCGATACAGCTAAATGAAGTCAACTGAATTCCAAAACCTACATTACTCAATGTTATAACAATTCCCTAAAGTCTTATAACCATCCTAAAACCAATCTGTTATGATAACTTTTTAGAAGAATCAGCTTTGAGTAATCTCAGGTTCACCTTTGTTTTCAACTTCTTTAAAAAAAAAAAAACAGGCAGTTAGAGGATAAAAGAATATAATAGAATAGCTAAAATAAAGAGAAAGGTAAAGATTTGGTGTAGGATGACATAAACTCTTTTCAGAACTTGTTTGTTAAACCCACTAAAAGCATGTGTCAGGTGGCACCTGTGGCTCAAAGGAGTAGGGTACTGGTCCCATGTGCCAAAGATGGTGGGTTCAAACCCAGCCCTGGTCAAAATCTGCAAATAAACAAATAAATAAAATAAAAATAAAAGCATGTGTCACCAAGGCAGCATATTGCATCCTCCATTGACCTATTTGGAATTTACTTTCGAGGACAAATTTCTCTGGACAGAACTATGGCCTCTTTACTATCCAGGCTGATTTAGTTATCTTTCTATCTCTTTATAATTTCCCTTCCCTTCTGGAGTTTTGTCTTCTTAAGATTTATTGATCTTTAACGTGGGTTACTGAGTAAAGATGTCATCAAATGGTAGAAAGTCTGAGGACTGGGGAAGGTACTCTGGGTAGGTTTCACATCATGACCTCATCTCCCAGTGGGCTCCTTTTGGCCCCAAGGTTTACTGGGACTAGAAGCCATTTCCTCAGATTGCTTATTACCAGGAATCTTCCGTGTTGGGACCTTCTCTAACAAATAAAGTTTTGGTGATCTTGGCAACTAATGCCAACTTTAAGACCTCCTATTACCAGGTCCATCTGTCCTTTAAACTTTTTCTTTTTCCATTGTCCCCCCACCCCAAATCTGGCACAATTCCTTGACGCTGGCCCTTCTAAACCTACTTATTCCCAACCTCACACCTATGTTCAAGAAATTCATAACATCTTTGGCCTCTTTCTTCTAAAAACCCCAGGTTGAGTTAAATTCTTTTATCAATTTGTCCAGCCCATAGTCATCTCTTTTTGCACTGATTGTCCTTGTAAAAATGAGCCTTTCCCTTTGGAATGTCATTGTGTCCTTGTCTCGCCTTTCAATGTCATTAGTACAATAAGCTACCATTGTTATCTAACATATACTATGCTTGCATTATCTCATTGAATCTTTAGAGCCATTTGGGACAGGACTTAATGTTGTTACCGTTTTATATATAAGAAAACTCAGGCTTTGGGCTGAGGGCTGCACAGGTAGTAAGTTGGTAGAAGAGATCAGATCATCTTTCCCAGTTCTGGAGACTTCTGAGGCCATTGTTCTCACCATTGGGCTTGAGCTACTCTAGCCCTTGAGGAAACTTCTTCATCTCATGCTACCCAGATATAATTTGCATGAGAGCCCTAATCCTACCCTGTGGCTCCTTCTGTCTGTCTCTGTCTGTCTAGAGGCATTGTGGGCATGCCAGGAAGGCAACAAGGCTGATGGAAGCAATGTGACCTGTTGGAATTGGACCTGGGCTTAAAACCCAGCTCTGCGATGCTCTTGGACCTTGGGAAAACAGTCCAACCTCTAAGAGGTAGAAGGCAGGTGAGGAGGAGTAATACAAATGCTGATAAAAATGGTATCTACTCACAAATTGGTTGGGGAGATTAAATGAGATCACCTGTGTAAATCCTTTACAGGGCTTTGGGCACGTGTGTGGTGCTCAGTATTTGCCCTTCCTTTTGCGAAAGTGAAAAAAAAGGTCTTTAATAAACCGTTCAAAGAAGGGTGAGTGACCTTTGTTAGCAGAGGCTTTGTCCAGAGCATGATGGGTAGTCCTGTAAAACATCATCTTTTTCCTTGTTTGATTCTAGGAGCCAGGACATTTGGGGTTGATGAACAAAGGAAATTTTTTTTAGCTAAAAGAAAGAACAAAAAAAGAAAACCTTCTGGAATTATTTGGGAAGTTAGGGCAAACCTGGAGTCCCTGCTTGGGCCTCCAGAGGCCCTCAGAGCATAGCAAGTGTACTGGGTCTGTGGGGCTGGACCCCGGGGGCAGTGCTTCCTCATCTGTCATCAGGATGCTCCCTCTGAGTGACAGCTGAAAGCCAGTATCCTTGCCTTCTTGCTCTCTCTCAGCTTAGAGGTTTAAAGGCAGGGGGATCCTTACTGAAGGCTTCCCTTGCTATGTTTTGACTCTGAGTATGGTTCTACCCCCAGAAATAGAGCCTTTTAGCTGACCCTGAATACCTAACCAGAATCTCAAAGAAGCTTCTTCCACTTGGCCTGACACCCGCCTCCTTAATTACCACAGTCACACATTCAAGGTGAGATGGCTCTGGAGACTCTGCACCACCTCCAAGAGTCAGAGAAGTGGTTGGGAAGATGGAGAAAAAACCCTCAAGAACGAAAGAAAACTTAAGACTATTGTCCTTTTCTTTTCTTTTCTTTGTTCAAGACAGCACTGCCTTTTGCAGTACTTTTAAATGGTTGCCAGGGAAACAGAGCAAGGGAGAGGAGAAAGGTTATATGGGTACTGGATAAAGCTGATGCACTTTTTAAAAACATGAACTGACAAGTGCTTAAGACTCCAGAGCTTCTGCTAATGTCTCATTTTCAAGATTTCCCTTTCTGAGCCTTGAGTATTTTGATGTCATCACTACCATTTTTTCAATCGATTGCAAACTATAATTCATCTCCACCAAAAAACTTGCACTACCGGTTTTATAGAGCATGATCACATGATCCAACTCTTATGGGGTACTCAGGAACAAGTGGCTGTTAGGCTGGACCACAATCCAGAGGCCGTGGCATAGAGGGCTTTTACTCAAGAAATTGTCTCCAGCTGCCTCTCCTGGTTAGTAAAAGGCAGAAACAGAAGTACAGTCAAATGGCATGAAGTTTGCTGTGTATGAGGAAGTGTGTGTGAAAGTGTGAAAATGATCAGTGGAAAATAGTAACATGGGCGTCCAGTCATTCTGCCTGGGAATACTTCTGGAGGGTGGGATTCCTGGTGAGCCACTCGCTTTACCATATCTGAGCACTGAGTATTTACGTGGGCTTGTTCTCATCAGTGGGCATGCTCATGAATTTTACTTCCAACTTAGTTGTACTGTTGTGGCCTCTGGCGAGTATTTATAACTCCAGCTCACTGGAGTATTGTCCCACTTTATATATTTTGTGTCCCTTCAGCATTTATTTATCCAATTTATACTGTATTTAATTTATACATGTTTATGCATTGCCTTGGGTTCTTAAACCTCTGTATATCTCCAAGTGAAGTCTTAGGCATGACTCTCTCCAGCAGTGCCTAACGCAGATTAACTTGCAGTCAACGAACAGCAGACGCTCAATGATGACTAGATACCATCCACACACCTCTTATTGCTTTCTCAATAACAGGCAAAAGACTGTTTATTTAACTGACTAGCCTGGGAACCTTCTTCTCAGACATTTGCATTAATGCTCATCGCCACCTGGCCAGCGTCATTCATAGCTAGAGGCAGAGATGAAGGTGGTGTGAACCAAGACCAGATTCTCAGTGGAGGGCTGAGTCCAACCACTAGGATGAGAGAGTTGCAGAGACTGGAGGTAGATGCTGGAATGACAAGCTAAGAGTTCAAAGCAGGGAGGCAAAACATCAAAACAGAAGTAACAAGGGGAAAACTTACTTAGTGACTCCTGGGGAAACTCCAGCAGTAATTTGTGGATTGCAGTTATGAACAAGAAAGTTCATTAAAGAGGGGCCAGGAGTCCTCCCAACTGGTAAAGAGAGATCAAGTGGCTTGCCTAAAATAGGTCAAGTTGCAACAGAGTTGACATTTTTTGTCATCAAATTCTTTGTTAATGCTCTACTACCTCAGCATAAACCATGCTTTATTTTAAAGTGAAGTGAATACTAACTATGGGCAGAATAGGTAAATGAGGTTTCAGTGCAAGGTACAATGTATGCTGTGCTGAGAAGGCCTCTGTCTGGGAGAATGGTTTTTTCACATCCTCTTGTCTCCTAGAATGTGAATCAAATCTGGGGCAAGACAGAAATAAATGGAGATATATTTTTGCTACTGTATGTCATGTAGGTGTTACTGTAACTTACTAGAAAACTTTTAAGGCTGCTTTTAACTTGAGCATGGAGGGAGAATCCACTGGAAAGCAAGTACAATTTGACCTCCCGGACATCCCCCTTCACTGAGGAAGCACACTTGATCAATCTGTTTTTTTATTCTGGATTCTAATAGAGCAGTGTGGATTAGAGGAATAGATGTGCTTACACTCTTTCAGTCAGATCAAAGAGATAGTAAGGATCATTTCGTTGTGAAAAATATTTTCAGGAAAGAAAATTCAATGATCTCACTAATGACTTTTATGCGATTTCTAAAAATATTTTCAGGCAGAAAGATCTTCCGTCTCTGCTGTGCTCTGATGCCCTTCCCACAATCTCTCCTTCTTGGAGGGAAATGTCAGAAGGCTGATAGTGGGGCTGGGGTGGGAAGGGCCATTTTGTCTTTGGCTTCTCCGGTTTCCAACACATCCAATGAAGAATCTGATAGAAGTGAAATGGGCTGTATCTGTTTCTCTTTCAATCTAAATCTCAAGTATGTACCACTTGCCATATGGTTCAGTCACTGGAAGTAACAAGCAACATTATCAAGCAGGGAGCAAGAGGGAGTTCAAGGAAAAGGTTTTGGCTCTGTTTACCAGCTCCTGAGCACCAAGTGGAAGGAAGTCTGCTGAAGTGCATGACATTTTAATGTGTCGGAGCCTTGCCTGTTAGAACGTGGCCCCATCATCTGGGCAGTCACAACGATGACTCCGTTTAATTCAGGAGCACGTAAGAATTTGAGAAGGAAGCAGAAGGACAAGGGGACAGAGGGCAAACTTAGAGGAAATGTTGATGGTGACAGACTGTAACTTACCTGGAATTCTGACCTAACTGGTTTTGAATTAATGATGGATGTGATAGCTTAACATTAACTATTATACTCTAATGTTTTAGAGGAGTTGTTATGCACTTGTATGCATATGTATATATACAATGTGTAATATCTCACACTATTGTTGAAGTATATAAAATATATGATTGTGAATCATCACCATTTCTGCGTTACTAGAGTCTTCGTTGGCTTGAGCTGCTATACAAAGTAGTATCACAGGCAGAGTGACTTAAGGAACAGACATTTATTTCTCCTAGTTCTGAGTTCTGGAGGCTTAATCAGAGATTCAGGGGACCAGCAGATCTGCTTCTGAAGATACATTCACGTTTTGGTTTATAGACAACCATCTTCTGGTTATATGCTCATGTGACCAAGGGAAGGCTTTCTAGCCACCTCCTCTTCTTAAAAGAGGACTAATCCCATCTTGAATACTCCATGCTCAGGACTTTAAACCTAATTATCTCCCAAGCCTTCAAAGCTACACCTCCTCAGACCATCTCACTGGGGCTTAGGGGTTCAACAAATGAATTTGGGAAAGACCCAAGACACCAGTAGACCACTGTCATCATGTCTCTGCAATGTCATCTGCACCATGTGGATGACACTCTGGTGACATGACTGAGCAGACATTCCTAGCCCAGGGAGCGGTACATTATCCTGCCCCATTCACTACAGCAAGTCAATTTTAATGGTCATAATGACACAAGTTATTTTTTAGATGAACTATCATCTTAAAATATATTTAGAACAATGCTATTGTTTGAATGCCTTTAGTGATTAGAGTTGAAATTATAATATTACAATGACAAGTTATTTGGAGGACAGAATGTTTGTTAGATAGCTTCACAGTCTTTGACACTGTTTTACAAACTTCAGAATTCCTCATTTAATTCTCATAGCAATTCTAAATGGATAGAACTTCTGTCCTTTTCTTCTTCTTTCTTTCTTCTTTTTCGTCTTCTTTTTTTTTTTTTTGAGACAGTTTCACTCTGTCACCCTCGATAGAGTAATCTGGCATCGTATCTCACAGCAACCTCAAACTCTTGGGCTCAAGTGATCCTCTTGATTTGAGTCTCCTGAGAAGCTGGCACTATAGGTGCTCACCACAACACCAGCTAGTTTTTCTATTTTTAGTAGAGATGGGGTCTCACTTTTGCTCAGCCTGGTCTGGAATTCCTAAACTCAGGGAATCCATCTGCCTCAGCCTCCCAAAGTGCCAGGAATACAGGTGTGAGCCATCACTCTCTGCCACTACTGTCCTTTTATGGGCAAAGAAATTGACTCATGTCACTCAGTGTACATAGGCAGCACAGCTGAGATTTGAACTCGTATTTTTATGACTACCAGGGTTATGCTCTTTAGAATATCCTAAAGCATCAAAAATATTTTTGTATTTTTAACCCAGGTGTGCTAAGAAATCGGGTATTTGGGTGGGAAAACTGGGTCAGTAATGAGTATGTTAAGTTTGATCCTGAGAAACCTGGTTATGGACTATGCAGAGTGTCAGAAGACAGAGATAATGAATTGAATGATGGCTGCGTCTGGTCACTTCAGTTTCAGAATCTTTGGAACAGAATTGAAGGCATGAGATAGTGTAGGATCTGTGAGGCTCAGGACATACAGCGTTGCACACATCAGAGGCTTCCCTAGTGCAAATTCTGAGGACTTGACACCAGGCAAAGCTAAGACATGGAGGATGATGCCCTTTCTGTGGCCCATGCTGGGCACCCAGCGGATGTTGGATTTGGGTCTTTCAATTTCATCTCACATTGCCTCTCCTTCATACTGCCCTTAACACAAGCAACTTTAGAGCAAGGCCTGCGTACCCCTCATCATTATATCTCAAGTACTGGTATACGATCTGACACAAAGTGAACATTTCATAAAAGTTTGTTGAAAAAAATGAACAAATAGCTCAATAACGACTTTGGAATAAATGCATCTCTCTGGTTGTCAGCGTCCCTGGAAACATGGTAGTTTAGAATTGTGTTCTTGCTTTCATAATGCTTCTCCTTCGTGGACTGTGTTTATTAAAAAAAATGAAATCAAATGAAAATTAATTTCATTATGAGAATATTTTAAGAAGTTATGGCCCCACAGAGATACTCTGGCATATTATGGAACAAACTTTGGGAATCGCTGACCTAGATACAGTAGCAAGTGATAGGTGCTACATAAATACAATAAATTATACTGAGAGGGCTCCCTGGGCTTTTCTTTTCTACTAGTACAGATGGTACAGAAATAGTGTGAAGAAGCATTGAGGAATGTCTCAGGGCAGAATAACTTAGCACCTTGCGCTGATTTTTCTACCCACATTCAAATTGTTTTATTTAATAAGAAGTTCATTCATTCAACAAATATACACTAATGGCATGTATGTATTTATGATGTGCCAGGTACAAGGTCTGGCTCTGGGAAAGGAACAGTGCACCGAGCTTGCCTGGTCGTCCTGCTCCCAAGGAGCTTATAGCCAGAGGGCAGGAGAGGAACAGACTTAATTAAATGAACACATAAATAGATACATCATAGAGATGGTATTGCTCTTTTCGCTTTTTCAGTTAAAATGTGGGTAGTGCAAATAAGTCTGTTCTGCTCTTAACATTTTTTCCTGGTTACTTATTCTTTGATATGTTCTTCTTTCTTCTCTTTCCAAAGCATTGACTCTTCTAAGCATTGTGCAGATTTGGGAGTGACAGGTTACATCTAAACACTGATCAAGCTTTTTTTTTTTTTTTTTTTTTTAAAAAGGAGAGACAAAAATCAAATAAAACCACCTGCCTTACTTATGATGGTATCAGTACTGCAGAGATCCAGTGACTGAGTTAGCAAAGCTAATGGGGTATAGAAAAGCTTTGTACCAAAGACCTTAGTAGCTATTGATGATGGTGGTGGTAAACTAGCTTTGGGCTCTGGTACGCTTGAGAAATAACATCACTCAAGAATTCAGAAAATAATGTAATGAACTCACATTTTTATCCTCATCTTTCCTTTTTAATCTTCTTGCCACACATCTGTCTTCCCTCGCCTGCACTCTCAACATACACCATGGATACACAACATTTTTATCATCCCACTATCAGCTGGTAGGGTTTTCCAGGAGATAATTATTAGTTTGGTATGATGTCCCACCCATGGAATTTTCTACATCTGTAGTGAGACTTTTCTTGGCTGTAGCACATTGATTGGTGCCTATGGGTAATTCTTGTTCAGACACCACAGCTGTTTCTGAAGTCAGTTCCAGATTGCTGGTGTAGGGGAGAAAACAACTCTTTTCCTCCATACTTTGATGTTCATTGCCTGGAACCCTGCACATTAGACTGACAAAGGACAGAGCAACAAGAGAAAAACCATACAAAGTTCATTTACAGACGCAGAGTGCATGCGTATGGAAGAAACTCAATGGTGAGTGACTCGAAGGAGTGCTTAGAACTGGGCTTATGTAGCTTCTTAACAAACAACAATGTGTTTGTAGAGAAGTGATAAGACAGAGGAAGGGGGATTTTAGACTTTTCAGGGTGGCAAATATATGGGGGGATAAATATATGGGAAAAACTGGTGAAAGATGAAAGTTATTTCAGTATGATTTTCTATGTAGAATCTCTTTGGTGCCGTTCTTGGACTGATAAGGGTCTAGAGCAACCTTCCTTTAATACAGTTCCTGTGGGTTGTGACCCACAGGTTGAGAACCGCTGGTCTAGAGGTATCTCAGGTTATTAAGAGTTGCTTTGAGGCAAACGTGCATGTGTGTGTTGGGGGAAGGCTTTTCTGCCATCACTGTTTCTCCGATGTCTTCCGCATAAAAGAACCCCTTACCAAAGTGGTATATATTGGGATGGCAATCTTTTGATCCTCTTCCCTAGTAAATTTTCTCAACATTTTCACCTTGCTGAGCGTTCTCCAGACAAAGCTGAATGCAATACATGCCACTATATGTTCGCTTTTTGTTGTTTAAACAATCCCAAAAAGCTGTTCCAGTTAGGAAATAATCAAGAGACTTTAAAACAAACCATTATGAGGCAAGATTGGGCATGTTCAGGGTGGTGTGGCCACTGACTAAAAACAGACCATCTTCAATAAAGGATGCTTCTGGTGTCTTCAAAACACTCAGAACAATAAATACATTTAACTGCAGCATGACAAACGGAACTCTTAATCTATAGAAGACATAGTCACCTGCTTTCTTACGTGGAGGCGTGGAGGCAGTAGTGGGAACCACAGCTCAAACTGAGAAATCCAAAAGATCAGTTGTAAATTTCTCTGCACAGATCACACTTCAGGTTGCTATTTTTTTTTTTAATGTTAAGGAACATTCTCTATAGAATTAATGACTCAAAGTACTCATTGGAAACCTTAAATCTGAAAAGTAAAAGAGAAGAATGTGTATGCACTTGGCTGTGAATGTGCAGAGGGAGGTATTTAAATTTCTCAGACCAAAGAATCTGACCTACCCTTCAACAGGCAAGCATGTAGCACTTTAACACATAGGAATTTTCTAGTCCTATACATGATATAGAGGTGGTACCATATACTTAAAATCATTTTCACTAGAAAGATGGCAAAAATACAACATTTAAAAAATATCCGAAAATTACTACCCAGAAATCAAAGGTGGAGACTGTCTGGGAGTTGGGCCCAAGCCATTAGTATCTCTATGCTCAGAATGTGGTGTTTTGTTTTTGTTTTTTTTTTTAATTTAGAAAGGAATCAACAAGCTATTTGGATTAGTTTTACTATAAGGCATTAAGCCCCACTGACATGGTGGGCTGTGTAAGAATGGGCATGAGTTTTGAGGTCTGGGACCTGGTTTCGCTAGTCTTTGTTATTCAAACACAAGTAATGTGCTTAACTTCTTAATCTGTTGTCTTCTCTAAAGAGAGAGTATTAATGCTTAACACTCCAGCCCAGTCCTGCTTGATACTCAATGTATGTTCTCTACTTATTAATTTTGTTCAATGTAGCACTATCTAGGTATCCTACAGGGTGGGCTAAGGGTCTGATTAATATTGACCAATAAGATTGTGGGAGGCTGAGGGCAATTTATAGAAAGGGCATATCGGAAGTCTCCTTAACCACATTCTGAGCATAGAGATGCTAATGGCTTGGGCCCAACTCCCAGACAGTCTCCACCTTTGATTTCTGGGTAGTAATTTTCAGATATGCCCAACTCTCTTTTTCTTTTTTCCTATTTCATTTAATCCTATAGTAGCTCACATTTTATTCTAACTCTATATCAGCATAAAAATAAGAAATAAACTTGTTTTGTTGCTATTTAAAATGACCAAAGGCATTTTTAACCCAGTCATTTTACCTAAGAAAAATTTTCATGAAGGAATAGCTCAAAAGTAGAAGAAATCTCTCTACACGGCATGATTTTTTAATTGGGAGAAAAAGTAAAAATGAAAGTCAGCAATATGGGAATGGCTGAGAAAATTATTCTATATTCATTCAAGGAATTCTTTTAAATAAAAATTATAAAAAAATAGGATCATGCAAATGTTTATAGCACAGTAATTGGGAAAATGGGAAATTATACCCTTTTCTCATGCTCTAGCTATATCATTATTCGTATTAATAATTCACAAATATTAACATATATGAGATCTAAAAGAGTACATGATATGTTAAAAATAGGATTGTGTGATTTTTCATTCTTACTATTTTTATGAGTGCCATTACATTTGTGAAACAAAAAAAATTGAGGGAACTAAGTACCCTGAGTTCTATGAGACACAATATAAGAATACAAGTATCGATCTTTCACCCTTATAAAATAAGAGACATCTATCTCTTTTGAAACTCATTTTAATACATATATTCTTTCTGTTCTAATTTATACAAACCTTGGACTCTTTGCAAACAACCAACCCACACTCATTGAAGAATTTGGAAACTAGGCAACACATTCTTCTGTTTCAGTCCTACCACTCTCCCAGAGATACCAGTGTCCATGAAGAGATCACTCCACACCTTGACTTCGAGTGAGATGTTCTCTTCAAATGTTATCTTAAAATAATAACAAGCATTTTTCATTTCAGTCAGTTTCTGTGGGTCAGGCACTTAGGAGGGACTTGGCTGCATGAATCTAGCTCAATTTCACAAGAAGTTGTATTGGGTAACTTGGATAGGGCAGTAGTCACAAAGACTCAAGTGAGGCTGGAGGAGCTTGTCACAAGTACATGGCCAATTAGTATTGACAGGTGGCAGGAGGCCTCAGTTCATTATCATGTGTATCTCTCTATAAAGCTGTTTGAATGTTGTCATAACATGATTGTGATGCAAAGTAGGAACTTAGATGCTTTTATGACATAGCATCAAAGGAATGGTTGGGGGACATTTTAGCCTCAATGGAACGGTTGTGGACATTTTAGATACTGGCTACAACAATTCTCCCTCTGAGTCTCAATGATGCACAACCCATTGCTCCAAAATGTAAAATTATTTACCTGTTCCCAAAGCACTGAAAAGTTTAGAATCTCATAATTTACATCAGTTGTAGGGGAGAATGAGGCTCCTCCAGTGTTCCCTTACAGGTAGCCATTGAGTACAGTTTCTCTCAATATAAAGACCTCTGAAATAAAGAGACAGTTGTCTGTGTTCCCCTGTATATACACACATGCACACAAATCAAACACATTCACCATACATAGTGCAGCAGGCACAGCATAATCACTATGGATTATCCCGTTCAATTAAACGGGAAACAGGATGTACATTGGAGTTACTGGTCCATAGTAATTCTGAAATCTAGCAAAGCACATGTTGACAGTTCCTTGATTCTCAGAATAATTCTCCAGGGTTCCTGGCTCTGTCCTCTCAGCTGCTTGGTCCTCCTGCCTTTTCTATTAAAGCTTCTCTATGTTTGCTGCTAACTATTCATTTTTTCCTACCCTGCTTCTTTGAGACGTTTGGACATCCAAGATCTGTTTCATTGTGTACTGTCTGTGTTCTTTTCAGTTTAACCTGGCAAGGATAACTGTCAATGCAATTTGTTTAAAAATGTATGTGGTCCCTTGTGAGGGAGTTTGCTTTTATTATTGGAGTTTGCTTTATTAGAAAAAAATATTCAAAATATCTTCTAGATAAGTCTTTGTCTAACTTGGGTTCTGCCCTTGGGCAACAGTTTTAAACTTTTTAGAAGCCTGTTATTTCACAGAATGGTACTCCGAGGCTCCAACCTAGACCTTTCTGAGATCTTAACAAAAAGATTTCACTATCACACTCTCAGTTTAATCTTCAATATCAAGTTTTTCTTATAGTTTCCTAGATTTTTAAAAAATATTTGTCATGTAGTGGTTCTGGACATACTCAAAATCAATAATCCATGACTCCTTTATATTTAAAATATCTTTTTCTAGTTTTTCTGTTTTATTTTACTATAAACAACATGAAAAATTTAGATACACTTTCAATACTGCCTGGAAATCTTATCTAAATCATTGGATGGACAATTGGATAAATTACTTACTTTGCATATTTTACAGTCAACAGTGTTGCTACACTTTCTGCTCTATATAATAACAATCACCTTTTTTCCAGTTTCTACTAAAATTTTCTTCACTTTTCTCTAAGCATTCACTCATAACCTTCTCAAGAGCCATTAGATTTCCGTAAATACGTTTTTCTTGAGCCTTTATAGACTTTTAATAACACTCATCTTAATATACCTTCAGACATTGTATTGCCTGCATTTTATCTTGTTATTATTATCAGCACATCCTTTTCTATGCTGTGTTAATTATTTATGTCTATGTAGCAAATTACTTCTAACAATTAGTGGATTAAAATGACAGTAAACATTTATATCTTACATGGTTTTTATGCACCAGAAATTCAAGAATGATTTAGATGAGTGGTTTGGGCCTGGGATATGAGGTTGCAGTCATGTTGTCTGCATCTGAGCCATGCCTGGGAATGGAGGAACCACTTCCAAAATGGTTTACTCATATGACTGGCAAGAAGCTGCCGGCTATTGGTAGGATGCCTCAGTTCCTCAGCATGGGGGCTTCTTGATCGCTTGAATGATTTCATGAAATGGAGGTTGACTTTCTCCAGAGTGAGTGATCCAAGAGAGCAAGGTGGAAACTAGTGAATCTTATGATCTAACCCTGCAACTCAGATACCATTGCATCTGACACATTCTACCAATGCACAGGCCACCCAGGATTCAGCATAGGAGGATTCTACTTTATAACATAGGAATAGTTGTGGGGGTCATTTTGGAGAATGACAATCACAAGATTCTTTACCTTAAAATTTAAAACTCAATTGTGTATATACATGCATTTGTTTCCAACCATTTTCTGAATATTGACTGTATATTAAAAATCATGATAAATGCCTTAGATAGGTTATTATGTCCAGTCATCATAGAACACTATAAGGTAAATGATGTTGTCCCACTGTACAAATAGGAAAACTGAGTCATAAAAATTTTTTTTGACATCTCTTTTTCAAAGTCTCTGCTTCTTCCATTGATTTTTACCCACATAATAAAAGGAATATTGGAAAATTAAAAAAAATATTAATAATTTTCTCAAGGTCATACATCTAGTGATGGCAAAGTTGCAATTTATCCCAATTCAGTCATATCAGAACTTTGAGATTTTAGCTCTAAATTCATACTGCTTTTGGCTCTCTCATGTGCTCCTTCTCAGCACAACTGTCTTCAATTTTAGAGATTCTTCGCCTTCCTTTTTATCCCAATCTCTCAGTGTCCCCCAGAATAATTTCTTTTCTGCTCAGCTCTGAGCCAGGGGTTGATCATCTCATCTATTTCTCAACTCACCTCCCACTCTTTGTAACCTTGTCTTTTTACTACATTTAACATGGTAGATCAAGGTGATTGATAGTCAAATTCTCTATTTCATACTCAGGTTGATGAGCTCCGTTGATGAGAATCTCACACACTCTGAATTTGTGTGACTATGAATTTGTGGCCTCCATCATCAGCTGAGTTCTTAGGACTGCACAGCAATTATTTCTGTTATTTTTGGCCAGTTCTCTTTCCCATTCTGATTACCATTCCAAACCTTCACTTCTCTTAAACCTACATCTTACACTCCTCTATTTCAGCAAGTGGAATGTTCTTTTAATTCTTAACTTTATGTACCTTCTTTATCTCTAAAAATTATATGCCTCCCACCACACAAGATGAACCTTGTTATTTATTCTTTTTTTTTGAGACAGAGCCTCAAGCTGTCACCCTGGGTACAGTGCCGTGGCATCACAGCTCATAGCAACCTCCAACTCCTGTGCTCAGGTGATTCTCCTGCCCCCGCCTCCCAAGTAGCTGGGATTACAGGCACCTGCCACAGTGCCTGGCCATTTTTTGGTTGCAGCCATCATTGTTGTTTGGCGGGCCTGGGCTGGATTCGAACCCACCAGCTCAGGTGTATGTGGCTGGCGCCTTAGCCTGCTGAGCCACAGGTGCCGAGCCATCATTTATTCTTTTAATCCTTCTCTCTTTCATCTAGTATGAGTCATTACCATGTCATTTATCATCTCTGTCTTCTATCTATTCTTTTCTTTCTTCTCTTACTCTCTGCTATCTCCTTTACTGGAGTCATGTACCTTCTGTGACTTTAAATATCAGTGTGAAAGAGATTCTAGCCAAGACTCCTGTTTTCTTTCTTAGCCATCCATCTTTGTTAAATGTTTGCTTCCAGAACTATTTTATCTTCATGATGACTTTCATCTTTTTTTGTGTGCTTTTAATTATAAAGTAAAACATATCACTGAGATAATGTGGAAAAAAGTAAAATGTTTATCAGAAATAAAAGCCTACTACTCTCCTCCTTCCTACTATTCCATCTCCTTTTCCAGAGAAACTATCTCTTAGAATTTAATGTTTGTCTTTTCAGGCATGCTACCCTCAATACTTCTAAGTCCTTGCCTCTGCCTCCTAAGTCCCCTGATACTTGGTTTCTGTTCTTCACGTAAATTCTAGTGAGGCTGTCACTGTAGTGTTCACTGTTGTCCTCTAGATACTGAATCTAATGGGCACATTTTAGCCTTTACCACTTGAGACTTGTCTGCTTTACTTTATATAGTCTATTTGTTCTCTGTCTATTCCTTTCTTCCAACATAACAATCTCACTTGGCTTTCTTTTAACTTTGGACATTTTTTGCAGGTCTCCATCATGGATTCCTCTTCCTAGGGCTGGAGTTCATGCTGGAGTTCCTTGAGGCTCCACTTTCAGCTCCTCATTTTTCCCCATCAACTTTCCTGTATCATGCCAATGACTGGCATGTTCACTTTTCCCGTGCATAGCTCTCTCCTGAGATGTGTGTATGGGAATACCTTAAAGAGGAACCCCAACTTAATATGTTCAAGATAATCTCATCAGTCCCTCTCCATTTGCTACTTCATCTAGAACCCCTTGCTCTCTGAGTGGTATCATAATCTCACTCAGTCACTCTGGGCAGAAACCTGAATTTCTGCCCGTGAATTTTTCTTCCATTTATCTCCCACACGTAAGTAGCCATTGAGGAGGACAGTAGAGTTTTCCCTGAAATATGTTTTGAACCATTCACTTCTTTTCCAACCTCTATACCAGTGACTTAATTTGAGCCCTTATTATTTCTCATTTAATCAAAAACTGTCTCCCACCAACACTTCCTTGCCTCGCCATATATTGCTATCTCCTTCTACAAATATAGAACTGATAATTCTCTTTGTACACAGCATATTTCATTTAAAGTAATACTTATTCATGCCATGCATAACTTCCTGTACTGCCAGAGAATTAAATTCCATTTTCTTAGTATGTAACATCTACAGTAGAATCACTGCCTTCTTTATCACCTTCCATCCCTCCTTCATATCCTACTATATCTACTTAATAATCCTGATACAACTAGTTGCTTGTCAAGTCCTACATGTACTTGACAATTTTACTACTTTTTGCCATTGTTTAAATTGTGTCCTTTTCCTACAAGGCTCTGCCTAGAATCTTTCAACCCCTTTAACTGCCTATTGGTTATCAAGAATCAGCTCAAGGATCACATTTTTTTGAAAGTCTTTCCTTAATCTCCTATCATGGACAGCCCTCTATATACCACAGCAGTCTCTGATCATCTCAAATATAGTATGAACACCTACAACCTTGCAATGGCATCAAAGTGTGCCTAGAACTTAGTGGATGTGTTAATAAACATGCTAATTTTTGTGAATGAGTTCTCATGTAGAAAGGTAACAACTTTCTATCATATACTGGCTTATCTTATGCAGTTTGTAGGGCAATACACTATAGTACATTTCTTTGTTTTAGTCTTTAAGAGAAACACTCTTTTTTGAGATCATTTAACTGCCAGATTTGTGAGGAGTATGAGACCCTTCTAATAACTGTTTATTTTCTGTTTGGTTTGAGTTCACATTCATTTCAAACCACTAATTGCCCTGACTTTCTTAAGTCCTATGCCAATCATTATGTTTTTAGATTTCTGCTACCCAGTGCAGTAGCCACTAGACATGAGTGACTATTTCAATTTAAATATAAATTAGTGAAAATTAAGAATTTAACTCCTTAATGATACCATCCATATTTTAAGTACCCAATAACCACATGTGGTGACCACATTGGGTGGCACTGATTATGGAACATTTTACCATCACAGCAAGTTCGCTTGAGCAGTGCAGCTCTAGATCCAAGTAGTAGTAACAACAAAGCAAATAAAACAAAACAAAAACACACACTTTTATCTTCTTCCAAGGGCTACTTTCCCAGGTTTCAAATTGTCCTGAGACTTTCCTTCCAAATTCTTTCTTGACATGTGCAATTTACAAGGCTGATACTCACTCACTGTCTCTTTTTGCCATTGTGAATTTCATGTGATGTTACAATCAAGCTTTAAGTTTTAATATTCTTGGTGGCCAGCTGGGGTATTGGCAGTCAGTTCCTGAACACTCAGCTTTTCAGCCACTTTCTCTCTGCACCTTGTATCTACCTCATTATTTGGGTTAAGGGACACTTACATTTCCAGCTTATTTGTGAAGCTGAGATTCCATCCACTTTTAAAGCTAGTAAATATTCTAATATCCCTTGGTCCAGGTTATCAGATCAGCTCCCTTTCATGGAAAATTGTCTCTTTGACAATTCATCATACAGGTGCTTTTCCAAGGAGTGATCTTGTTGAGTTCCATCTCCACATTTTTATACTGTCAAAATTATATTATATAGGGAAGGGAATAACTGACATACTATCTATAAAGGAGGATCCCATAGTTTTCCTATTTTCCCATATTTGCTATACTTCCTTTGTTTTTAGGACATTTTGCCCAATATATGCTCTTTTTACTAACAGAATATTATTTGTTTTGGTTTTGTTATTGTTGTTTTCACTATAGCAGAGGTAATTAACATTATAATATAGTTTTAAATTATGTCTACTATATGGATTGATTTGTGTTATTTATTTCTCTTTATTTTAATTAGTTGATTTGCACTCAACAGCTGTTGTGTGTCTAGTTAGACTGTATAGAACTCACAATGGCAAATACAGTACGAACCCTTTTCTTTAGAAATTCACAGTTTTGTCTTTATGGTGATGACTCAGCATAACCTGTGCTTGGAAAAGCATCCGTTTGACACCAGACAGGAGAAGTTCTACTTGTAAGAGAGTATGCTGCTCATCCCCTTTTAGTGTAGGAGGGACTGGTTCTTCTTCACTCTGATAAAGGAGGTCTGAAGCTTTCTGGTAAACCCCATGGCTGCTCCACAGGAGGCATTTACATGCAAACTGCATAGCCTAATAATTTAGCCTCTGAAAGCATTAAGCACTGGCTGAACCCTTCCTCAATCTGGACCCCTTTTGACTGAGTAGATGTAATGGCTTCAAAGTCTTTCCCAAATGGAAAAATATGATTAAACTGTGGCTAATGAGCCTTAGAAGAGCAAAGGAGACACCACATTTGTCAGGGAAATCCAGAACACACAGCTACTGAAATAACAATAAAGATCTCTGACAGTCTGTTCCTGACCCAGGTGTGACTGATGTGCAACCTTGGCCAGCGACTTAACCTTTGTCTGAACTTGGGTGTGTAGGTGTTTATAATCTATAATATGAGAGTGTTCAGTTACAGCTTTCTACAGCTTCAGGAAATAACAAGATCCTGAAGTCTGATGTGCATTTTTATATTCGTCAAATGTTAACACATGAAAACTTTGGAAACATACCTGGGTATGTACAGGGCATGGCTGCTATTACCTGAGCCCTCTAAGAACATTATTATATGAAATTCACTGTGCAAAACATGATGAAGAGTCCAAGTGAGTCTGCGGGAAGCTTGCTAATTTTTGCTTTTGCTTTCCCTGAGACTGACATACTCTCTCTTTCATCAGAGGCATTTGAGAAGAGTGGCCACCCTTGGTTTCCTAATCAGCACACCTAACTTGTTCACTTGCCTTTCCCTTTGCTTTTCTTTTATCTCCTTGTTATCCTCCTCCAGCTCATCATCCTTGCTGTCTGCTGTCAATCACTTCTGTGTTCTCACTCTTTTTCCTTTACGCCACTGGGACACAGCGATGAGGTCATAAAAAGAGCACAGGTTTGGTTGCCTACCAAACTGAATGGAAATCCCTGCTGGGCTATTTGATTTAATTTGGGAGGGCTTTGTAACTTTCTGAGTATGTTTTCTAGTTTAAAAATGGCGTCAATAATGTCTACCTTTCAATGTTACTGTAAGGAGTAAATGTGTTGGTGTAGGCTAAGGGAGTGGCCCATGGATTCAGTTTAATCAGTCTGCAAATAATACCATCTGTCTACTTACTGCTCAGGAACAAGTCACCCCCTGTCACCACAGAGCCTATGTTCAAATGGGAAGAGAACTTCAAAAAAATCAAATAAATCATGTGTAGACAGGTGATGGGAAATGCTAGAGAGAAAAGTCCTGAGTAGTGATTAGTGGAAACTGTTATTATTGTCATTACTGCTCCTGTCCCTTCCTGCTGGCCCTTCTCTCATTCTCCTTGCTCAGTCTCTCCTTTCTTTTTGCAGCCCTGCACACCCAAATGATGCCTCCCTAGTAATTCCAGGGCATTGGGTTCCCCAGTGAGTTGACATTACTTCGCTTGAAAGAGAGATCAGGTACAGAAAAGGAATGATTTATGAGACTCCTGTCACCTAGGCAGGACACTCTCACATATTCTCAAATAATTCACAACTTCTTTTCTGCCTAGGGCAAACAGAGCCTGGCAGGGGTTGGGGGGAGAAGGGAATGTGGAGCAGGCGGGCATGCCCAGGAAGGCTCTGTCACAGGCGGGGCATATGCTTTAGTCTCACCACTGTCGCCTGTAAATCAAATGCCCATGCTGTTCTTGAAGCTCCCTGGTAAGCCGTGTGACAAACCTGTTTCCTCCTCCTCCTCAGCCCTGGTAGGGAGCTTCTAAAGGACAGACTATTACTGCCTTTCCACTGTGGTCCTATCATATCTGCTGGATATGTGTGGGGAAGCCTGAAGCACCACACAGAACGGGGATGGGCCCAGATTCTGGCTTAGCCCTGGCTTAGAGTCTCATTCTGCATATAGCCTCACCACTCCTGAATCATAACATAATGCCTAACTTTCTTTTTAAGAGGTGAAATTTTATAAAATAGGGAACTAATTCTTCTCAGGAAATAATTTTACATGGCTGGAGATGAATATTCTGTGAACATCTTCCAGACTGGAGGATCCAGAGCAGGAATCTCAACTCCTGGGAGATTTAAAAAGCCCATTGCCTAGGACACAGCCCATGTCCTGTTAAATCATAGCTTCTGGGTGTGGGACTGGATGTCAGTATGTTTCTAAAGATGTTCAGATGACTCTCTTATGCAGCTGATGTTAAACATGATGACTGTGATTGGTTCTAGGGCCTTGAGTCTGCTAGGGACAGCAGCTAAGGCCCTATTAATGCAGCTTGAAGGGTTACAGGCATGACAACAGAGGTGTTCCTTCCCAAGAGAACCATATCTGGTACAGAGGAGAGGACTCAATACCTGTTGGTTGTGTGAATTAATGGGTAAATGGTGGTGCCCACAAGTTACTGAGAGAAATAAGAATGGGAACCTCTATTCACCTAAAGCTTTGGACACAGGGGAAGGCTTGGATAACAAGCTAGGGCACAGCAGGGCTCTGAAATACAGGGGGATGCAATCTGCTTTCCTAACTGCCCAAGCTGCCCTCCCTTTTCATGCTGGGGTTCTTTGTGAAATAGTGTTCTTCGTAGTACCATCTTCAGGAGTGTGAGAACATTAGTTGATTGATCTATGTTTATAGTGCTCATGACAGTGTCTGGCACAAAGTAAGTCCCAAATAAATGTGAGTCATCATTGAATGCAGTGCTAAGTATTGATAAATGTGCAGTATGTGTGAGAATCTTCCAGAGCTCAGAAGAATACTGGACTCATTCTGCAAGGGGTCAGGAAGGATCCATATATAAGAGACATGAAAATGGCATTTGAGTAGAGGATTCCTTTATATTGAAAAACTTGGAGGGTGGGTTGGCAAGGAGTGGCGAGGGATAGGAGGCAGTCCAGGCACCTGGAACCATTTCCTTTAAGTTTGTGGAAAGAACTGTCACTTAAAGGAATAGAAGCACCACAACTAATTCCACATTCCAACTTTCTGCTTCCTCTTCCATGGCTGTGCCTCTGGGCCACAGCAGTTGATTTTCTGAGCCACCATCCTGCCAGCCCACCAACACACAGAAGCTACCAAACCAGCTTCTTGGCTCCACAAGGAATTAGTTCAATATTACTTTTAGAACTTGAAATAATCTCATAGACTACAGACTTAGAATAAGACTTCAATACTATCATTTCATTATTAAGATTTTTAAAAAATAACAGGAGTTATCATTTGTCTCAAGTCTCCATTCTGCCTTGGGGAATTGACTATTCTTAGTCAATCAGAATAAACTCTGTCGGGCCAGCATTTTCTCCCACTCTTTTAGGACTTCCTTTATGTGCTGGGGAGCTTAGTGTACCCTATTGGAGGGGAGGTAGAAACTGTCCCCTGATACATCCTTGTGCTAATGTGTTCTTGAGCTGTTGACCCACAGTATCCCTAGGACACCAAGAAAGATTTCTGCAGACCCCTGCCCAGCCACTTACTTATGCGATAGAATAATAGGTTATAGGGCAATTCTCCTGAAAATCTGTGTGACTGTCTTAGGCTCTATTGGCCTGAACACCCCATGTGGCTTCCTCTCAGATGTGTGTCCTTTGGCCAGGAAACCATTTATCTGCAGCTTTCTCACACCCACTGTCTGGCCAAGGGAAATTTATTTCCACTGGAGCAGAAGGAGAGATCTGGAGAGCAGCCCTATTCTGCAAACATTTAATGTCCACTGTAGAAACTCCAGGGCCCTGCTCAGTATATGTTATATCTCTTATCATTTCTGTTGTTAACCCTCATGCCTGGAGTCCAGTAAGCTTGGAATGCCTTTGCTGCCTCAGGAAAATGTCCATGAGAAAGAAATAGGAGGGGAAGGGAAGATAAAGTTTAGTAGGGAGCAAAATATAAATAAATATTGCAAAATGCTATCCTATGATACCTTTCATAATAAAAAAAACCCACTAAAATTATTCAATGTTTACCGCATGACACTCTGTGCTAAATAATTTTTCACTCATAATTGATTTTTTTAGTTTTTACAATTGCCCTAAAAGGTAAGCATCACATTGAGGGGTTCAGAAGGTGTAATTAAGTTGCTTATGTTATATAGTAGTAAGTGGCAGAGTTTGGATCTCACCCCAAATCAGCTAAAAAAAAAATGCATATTCTTAACTTCTCTGCTGTACTGTTTCCCCTCACCTAATGTGTGAAGTTTGCAGGAAGAATCCAGGTGAATGTTTTTAAAATATTATTGAGACCTTTGGCATTAATATGGAATTTTGGTAAATAAATGCATATTTTAAATCTGCTATAGTCATTTTCTTTATAAAAGCATGCTATGATGAGTGTCTTTGAAATGCAAATAACTATTCTCTAATTACTTGGTTCTTTCTTCTGTGGTTTATTTGGTAGACGTTAGATACCTCAGCTTCTCTCTGGGAAAGGTACATTTTCAGGTTCTGTCTTTGACCTAGAATGTCCCATTCTCTGTATTTTAGTGAAGACAGTTCCAGCAGCTTAATCTCTGTTTCTGATTAGCCCTTTGATAATTTTCTTTTGAATTATAGGATATCAAGAGTATGTACAAGTAAAGATGAAACAGATTAAAAAAAAACAAAACTCTGTACTATCAGATGCAATGGTGAGGTCTTGGACATTTCCACTCGGTCTCTGACCCACTCCTGGTATTGCCCTGATCCCATGCAGGCTAATTATAGGTAACAGGTCTTCCTCTTCCTGCTAAAGACTCCTGATAAATATTCGGGGGACATGACGATAGCCACCATAAAAAGCAAGTTTATCAAGTAAAGGTGATGATATATGGACAGCAGATAGGCTGATTTCTCTGCAGGGCATTTCACCTCAATCAAGGGCAAAGCGTGCAGATGGGACATCTGGGGGGGGGCTCATCAAGACCACTTATGATGAAAGGAGCCCAGTGGTGCCCTGGACATGGCAGAGTCCTTAAGACTATTCCTGTATGAAGAATTAGCAGGAAGGACTGAGCCCTTTGAACTCCTGATCGACAGTTAGATTAGGGAAACTATTTTGTCTGCCCTGCAGAGATGAAACTTGTTTTCCCCTCCACATTTGTTAATACATTATCTGCTGTTGTTGCCAACTCCCTACCTATGCTCCCAATTACCCATCCATTTCTGCTTTACACAATCTTCCTGGGGCTTGGAATTCTTTTAATCCCATTTTAGAATTTTGGCACCTTTACATTTTGCAGATACACTTTGTATTAGAAATCAATGAAAGGTTTCTGAGAAGTCAGAGCATCTCTGCATTGTCTCAGTCTGCCACATGGTGTGTGAGCCAATGCAGGCCTCTCCAGGCTCCCCAAACTTTACACATTAAGTTGGTGTAAAGTTTCGTTATTTTCCCCTAGCGTTGTCTCTCCAGTTGACCCCAACCAAGGTTGGGGTCCACAGTGAACCCTAACAATGTTACGGTAAACTAGCACACTTGTCACTGGAAAGTGTGCACCCTCCTTGTATGTTGGCTTACTGAGAGCAGATCGTCTTTCTTCCTCTACATGTGTTCCCCTGGGCTGTGGTTTCTGTGGCTGTCTCTGCAGGCCACATAGAGAAGTGCTAGCCGACAGGAATAGCTTATGTTTTCATCTACCAACTTTTTTCTTCTTTTACAAGAAAAAGAAAATATCGACCCCTCTAGATTAGTGTGCTTTTTTAAAATGCAGGACATTTTCTCCCCAGCATGTACCCCTCTAAAAAACAACTTTATAAAATGGACATCATGTGAGCTTAAAAGCAGAAAGTCGGATGAGAGAGAAAATGCATTTTCTTTGCTTACATATATAAATGTCTCCCATCTTAAAAAAAGAAAAAAGAGAGACAACAAAATGAAAACCAAATAGCTTCAAACAAGTTCTTGGGTTTAGTCACTGATCCCTTTCTCTCTCTTTCGCATCACTTCCAAATGTCTTGAAAACCCAGGCTACTTATGTCTGCTCCTCTTCCTTATTTCCTATTCAGCCCTCATTGACAGTTGCCTAGTTCTCACCTCCCCAGGGCAAACACAGACTTGCTGGGACTGGGCAGTATTATCCGAGATAAGGGCATGCCCCAACATTCCTCACCTTCTCTGGTGCATCTCTCCTCCTTTCTACCAGCGGAGACATCCTGCCAAAATACAAGCTGATCATAATGTTGTTTGTTTAAAATTCTTTCTGGCTACCTGGCTTCTAGTGATGAGTTTGCAGCCCTTCATGTGGCGCCCAAGGTCTGTGTCCCTTTCTGAAATCACTCCCTGCTGCTGGGCCACTTGTCCTGCATACTCCCCCACGCCCAGCTGTCCCTTAGCAGGCTGTGTCCTTTTATGCACACTGCTGATTCTGCATGCAGTTCTCTTGTCCTCCCTGCCTGCTAGCAAAACTTAGACTCATCTGGGTGGCACCTGTGGTTCGGAGAAGTAGGGCGCTGGCCCCTTATGCCAGAGGTGGCGGGTTCAAACCCAGCCCCAGCCAAAAAACTGCAAACCAAATATACAAACAAAACCAACCAAACATACAAACAAAAAAAAAACCCGTAGACTCATCCAAAGTATTTCCTCCTCTGTGAAGTTTCCCAAAGCCCCCCACCATGCAAATATACACAACATGACATGGTAACATGCCTCGCAGCCCACTAAGTCCACACAGAACACACATTCCCACTGGCTGTGGCCACCTTGAAAGCTGGGACAGAATTCATTTCTCAGTTTTGTGTCTGCACAGGCTCTGGCCCAGAGTGTGGAATGGAAGCATGAATGAGCAATCAAACTGTATTTTAGATGCTCATGTGTCAATCAGTGTGAGATAATGTCAGCGAGGAGAAAATGGGGATTCTGTAGCAGAAGAGTTAGAATTTAAATTTAATTTTAAATGATTGCTGCCTATATTTTCTATAAAGATCATTTTAATTACTTTATCCAGAATTATGAGTAATATTTTTGCCTTACATTAAAAAAAACTATGTAAAGAAAAAATGACAGGCATGTTTTGAATTATAGTTATAGAATAGTCTACATATACGAGGTAATAATATTACTGTGTGACATTTTAAGAATTTTCTAAATAGGTCACCCCTGACTATGCTGTATCTCCAGCTAATTTTCTTGCCAGTTATCTCGATAATTGGATCCTAGGTCAGTCTTTAGCCGTGGAAGAAGAGTTGACAATAAAATAGACATTTAGAAATCGTCTATCCATAATTCCATCCAGAATAAATTCCCAGGTAAATAGTGAGCCAATTAGAGAAATATATGTGTGCTGACGAGGTTTTGAAAGCCACACCGATGGACTAGTGGGGACTTTTAAATGCCTGGATTCATCAGGAACTTCAAATTGACAGCTTCTTTTTGGCAAATGTAGTCTTTAATTGCAAGTAGCTTCTTCTGGAGACTTTAAAAAAGAATGTTTGGAGAAATGAGTTTGGAATTTAAAATGGAGGATCATTTGTCTTTTCTTCACAGTAAGGAAAGACAGCGGAGCTGATGCAGGCCAGAGGCAGCCTTGTTAAGGATGCTGTGGGGAGAGTGCACTGAAGTCCCAGGAGAGGGGGTGCAGCCGGGGCTGGGCTGCGAGCCAGCTCCAGGACACAGAAGGCCATCCTGGATTTTGACCATCAACTGAGTGAGGCTCAGGGCTTGGTCTTCAGTCCTATCAGATCAAAACCTGACTTTAACAATCCACGCAGAGCTAATCAGTCCCTGTCACATGTGCTAAATTCATACATGATCGGTACATAAACCAAAGGGCTGATTGATTTACTTATTATGGGATAGTTCCAGTGTAAGGATTTCACGGGTACATTTGACAGGAATATGGTTTTGTCCTGTGTGTTTTCTCTCTCTTCTCTGCCTGGTCCTTGGGGGATTGGGGAGGAGAAGCAGAGAGCTGTCCCCATCGGTTCACTACAGCGGCATCTGTGTGAGCTGAGCCCAGGCCTTTCTGGAAGTGCAAGAGCGTGCAGGAGGGAAGCCCACCCTGCTGAAGCTTGCACTCAGAGACAGGGCTCACTGGTGCACCTGCTGGAGAGAGCGGGTCCCTGCCTGTTCACACTCATCCTGTGAAGCCCGATGAGCATCTCATAGCAAGAGAAGACACTTATTTTCCTGTCTTTTTATTTTAATATAAAATACCTCTAAGAGAATACAACTCCTTGCTTTTCTCCCTCTCCCTCCCTGACTCTCTCTCAGGAAAGAAGTGCCAATTCACCTGCCAGGTGAGCTCATGAGAAGGAATCTGCCTCTGTGAAAATCAACACTTTGGGTTCTCTTGGGCAGGCAGCCTATCCACGGCACACAGACACTGGTCTGCTCTGCTCTGCTCTGCCCACCACAACAGCCTGCCTGGGACCAGGGGTGAAGTGAGAGAGAACCCCTTGTAGCTGCGGCCAAACCACCTCCTCCTAGGTCAGGAACACAGGGGCACATTCACCTCGGGCTCCTGTGACAGTCTCCCAATCAATTCCAAACTCGGAAGAGTAAGATGACTCCCCCGCATCAACCCAAACCCAGCCAGCTCTCATGCAAACCACCCGTCATTTACATTCAGTGCACGTGGAGCATGGTGTCTATTTCTCCGTCTCAACACCAAGGCAGAGGAGGGGTTCTGGGTGACGGAGCACCTACCCACCAAGCCCTCCGGGCCTCAGGTGCAGCAAGCCAGTAGCCCCCAGTCACTGCTCTTCATCCTGCCAGATGGGGATTGGGGTCCTTGCTTCCAGGGACGCCTTTCCCACCAATGGCTCTTGTTTGTGGGTCAGGCTTCGCTTGGTTTCCCTGTATCTCAGACAGAGCCCAATTTGCTGTGAAGGCATGAAGCTGTGATTTTTGGTCCCTCATTTCCTTTCCGGCTCTTTCTAAGACCTGGAGGGGAGCCCTAGCCGTGTCTTCTGACAGTGACATGTTTGGTAACATCTGTAAGACAGGACATTTTAACCCTGAGAGATCGTGGTCTCTTTCTACTCAGAGTCATTCTCCTTCACATGCCCTCTCCTCCCTGTCGGATGGTGTTGGAGTGCACCCTGGGTTAGAGGAGCTACAGTGAGGAAACTGGAGCTACTTTTAAAAAGCCCAGTGAGCTGATGGCCGTCCTAGGGGTGAATGATCCCAGAATCACTCATCCCACCATCATGGTGAGGCTCAGCTAGTTTCACAGGCACAGGGCCATAGGCAGGCAGGAATGTGGTAGCCACTGCTTCATGTGCTACCTGTGTGGGGACAAAGGGGAAACGAGCTAGTCTGGGGGACCCTCACGCAGCCATAACGAGTGTCAATTTGCTAGCAAAGAACTCCGGTCTCACCGACGCCTACTTACCATAGGATCTCTCTCTTGTCAGGAATCCACATGATATTGTTGCTCATACAATTAAAAACACAGTGTTTTCAGATTTGTAATATGTTGTATCTTATCATTCTAAATGGTGATTTAGTACCTAATTTAGTGCTTGCCATTTTTCATTCTTTTGCTTGAAAGCACTCACCCCCAGTTAAAAGTTTCCGGTACTATGTGATATCTGAGCACAACTTTGGCGCTAGAAATTCTAATTAACAAAATCATGTCTGCTCTCCCTGTTGAACGAAAGGAGATTCTCCTGATACATCAGAGAGACAGTGCACCAGGCTCCATTCAAGGACTGAAGAGGCAATGGGTGAAAAAACATGCGTCAACTAGAGCCCAGTTGCTAAGCCCGAGTTGACGGTTCCCTTGCAAAGATCTATTTGTCTCATTCCCTTGTCTCACAATTAGGCTGGGAGATGAAGTGTGCTATCACTGCATCTGTGGAAGGTTTGAAAAGGGACCTTCTCACCTCGGTGCCTGTGGCTCAACGGGCTAAGGCACCAGCCACGTACACCTGAGCTGGCGGGTTCGAATCCAGCCCGGGCCCACCAAACAACAATGACGGCTGCAACCAAAAAATGTCCGGGTGTTGTGGCAGGTGCCTGTAGTCCCAGCTACTTGGGAGGTGGAGGCAGGAGACTCACTTGAGCCCAGGAATTGGAGGTTCCTGTGAGCCGTGAAGCCACGGCACTCTATCCAGGGTGATAACTTGAGGCTCTGTCTCAAAAAAAAAGAAAAGGGACCGTCTCCATCTCATTCAGAACCTTCGGTAATCAAAGGGAGCCATGTGGTCACTCCTCACTGCTGGTCACAGGGCCATCTACCTGTTCTTTGTCAATTCAGTCCATGGAAGGAGTCCAACTGTTATCATCCTCACTGCCTCACACAGCATGGCCAACTGACTCTGATTTTTGTTATCTTGCAAAAATCCCAAACTTCCAAAATTCAAATTGTATCTCCCTCCTATAAGAGAAGACAAAAGTTTGGAGGGAAAGAGTAGGCCTTGTGGAGTTACCCCTTCTCTTTCAACTAGTTGTATTTATAAAACACACTTCCTTTCTGCTTACCCTTCTGACTTTGTTCATTTATTTTGGATACAGGGATACGTGTTAATTTTAAAAACTTGGAACGTATAGAAAGTATGGAGAGGGAAATAAACATTTTTAATAACCCCGCCACCCAGAGATAGCCACTATTAAAATTTTGATTATTTCCGGTCAATCATCATGGTTTATGCATGTTTATTTCATGTGCATAGTGTCAGTGATGTTTGCCTACTATTTTGTATCCTGATTTTTTCCCTCTTCTGTAAACATTTCTCAGGTTATGAAATATTACTTAAAACCTAACTGTGATGGTTGCATGATATTCCAAATGAGTACCATAATATTATCAGTATTTATCACTGAATATTAGGTTGTTTTTATTCCTTCACTATTAAAAAAAGATACTCCAGTATCACATTTGAATATTAACCTATACTCTCTTCTCTGATTATTTCTTTATAATAGATTCTAAAAAGTAAAACCCTTGGTTCTAAAGCATCTAATAAGGCATAAAGTGGTCAGAGGAGCTTATGTGCAGGTCAGCTCTGAAAAATAGTGCCAATTCCACAGGGTCTTTCTCTGCATTGCCTGGTATTAATCTTATTGTATTTATTTTTATTATTTGTTGTCATTATTTATTATTATAATATCGTAGATGCCCAGAGTGTTTCCATGTTTCAATCTCCAGTTATTAGCTCGTGAGTAAGGAAGGTGGGTAGTGTTTAGATAGGTTTTCTTAATATAAATATATTTTTTAATATGTTCTTCATGTAGTATATCCATTTTTCTATTGGGGTAGTTTTAAAAATATAAGGAAGAAGTTGTATCTCTTGGGGACATGGTAAATGTTATCTATATAAAGGGCTCACCTGGTACCTTCCTAATGCCACACCTGTACTAGGTACTTAATAACTTTCAGATCTAACTGAAAGTTAATAATAAAATTATGAAATTAAAACTGAAGAGCACTGGTGGTGGCTCACTCCTATAATCCCATCACTCTGGGAGGTCAAGGTGGGCAGATCACATGAGCTCACAAGTTCAAGACCAGTCTGAGCTAGAGTGAGAAAGGTGCCTGTAGCTACTCAGGAGGCTGAGGCAAGAGAATCGCTTGAGCCCAAGTGTTTGACTTTGCTGTGAGCTATGATGCCATGGCACTCTACCAAGGGTGACATAGACTCTCTCTAAAAAGAAAAAAAAAATTAGAAATTACATCTACCTCTGTGTCATAAAAACCATGTATTAAATTTATATCAAATAAAAAGTGCACATTTTAGAGGGAAATTCTATTACATTACATTTCATAGAGAATGACTTAAATTTTCCTGACAACGTTTTTATCCACATGTGATCTTTCATAGAGTTCACTTTTCCAGAGACTTTCAGTTGGTTTCAGGCTGTTACACATTAGAGCAGTGGTTCTCAACCTTCCTAATGCTGCGACCCTTTAATACAGTTCCGCATGTTGTGGTGACCCCCAACCATAAAATTATTTTTGTTCCTACTTCATAACTGTAATTTTGCTACTGTTATGAATTGTAAAGTAAATATCTGATATGCAGGATGTATTTTTATTGTTACAAAGGGTTGTGACCCACAGGTTGAGAAATGCTGCATTGGATAGATAATTGATAGGTAAGTAGGTAGGTGGATAGACAGACAGGCAGACAGACAATAGATAGACTTTTGTTTGCCCAGTGACAGCCCAAGTCGCTTAGACCTGCAGTGTACTTCTTGAAATTCTGAGCCCCTGCGATTTGCAGATTATGGCACCGGGGTCAAGGATGTGGTTGGAGTGAGCTTAGGAATACACTCTGCATGCGTCACCTGCCTGCATGTGGGAGGCATGGGCCATGGCACAGACAGCTGTAGGAGCAGCATTCTGCCCTGCTTTCTTTCATTCTGTAGATATACTGTATTTGCTGTCATAACTGCATTCTGTACTGAATCCTCAAGCAGCTAGAGATCTGAGAATTAATTGGCACGGACTTTTCTTCTGAGAAACATAAATTTGTCCTGGAAGTCAGATAGGCCTGTTATTTTAAAAATGCTTCCTGTCATGCATAGATCATGGGTCACTCACTTTGCATATTTTCACCTCTATTCCTTCAACTGATTTGTAAGGTAGGTTTCATTATCCCAGTGTTGTACATAAGAAAATAGTGGGTATCTCAGGCAGTTCCGGCTACTCTAATGAACTGCCTAGACAGGTGACCTATAAATAACAGAAGTTTATTTCTCACTGTCCCGGGGGTTCAAGTCCAAGGTCAGGGTAGCAGTGTGGTTGAAGTCTAGTAAGGGCCCTTTTCTGGACTGCAGACAGCTATCTTCTTATATCATTGATGGCAGGAAACAGAGAAAGCAAGTTCTCTCCTATCTCTTCTTATAAACCTACTAGCTCCATTTAGGAGGGCTTTGCCCTCATGACCTCATCACCTCTCAAAAGCCTCTCCTAATGCCGTTATGTTGGGAATGAGAATGGTAACATGTGAGGATTTACCCAAACAGGGAAATAAGTAATTTTCTCAAAAGATACGTACACTAGAATGTTTATTGCAACACAATTCACAATCGCAAAGGTGAGGAATCACCCAAGTGTCTACCAATACCTGAGTGGATTAGTAAAACGGGGAGTATGTAAGTATCCAGTGGAATACTACTGGGCTATTAAAAAAATGATGAACTACTATCTTTTATAAGAATCTGGATGGAACTTCAGACCATTCTTCTAAGTGAAGTATTGCATGAATAGGAAAACAAACACCCCATATGCCCACTATTGAATTGGAACTAATTGACCAATCCTTAAGCGCATTTATGGTAGTAAAACTCAATGGAAACCAAGCAGGTGGGAGAGGGGAGAAAGGGATGGGCAACGCTTACAACTTGGACTCAAAACTGTACAGAAGCAATTCATGTAACCGACATGTTTGTACCCCCATATTATTCTGAAACAATAAAAAATTTCAACATGTGAATTTAGAGGGAACACATTGTTAACAGGGTAAGGGAAGATGTTTAAATTCTTCAAGGTCACCAAGTTGGCAGCGGTAGAGCTGGGGACAAAATCCAAGTTTTCCCAGTTCCAAAGTCTGTGTTCTTGACACTGTGCACACTGTTTGTGAAAAGCACGTGGGCTGAAACTGTGCACTGGTCATCTGCACATTGGTAACATTGACTGTGATGCTTGGTAGACAGTAGATGCTTCATAAGTCTGTGTTGCACAGATCAGGGAGTGAGTGAGTAAATGAAAAGCAAGGATTGAGCTAGACTCTGCCTCACTGCTGCATGATAAACAGGACCTGGGAGAGAGGAGGGAGAGGGCCAGAAGAAAGACGTACCGTGGAAGCACAGTTCCCGTCCAGTGCTGGGGTCATCTGCCTGCCAGCTGTCCACCCTCCCTCACTCGTGAGCAGGAAAGATGGTGAAGACCAGATTAAGCTTCCACAGGACTGGGGCAGGATTGAAACCTCTGCTTGGCCTGCTTCCCTCCCGGGAGCCCTCCCTTCCTCGGCGCTGTGAGCTGTTTTCTGCTCCATTTCCTCTCGAAGCCCTCAGATCACCCTCAGAGCTCTGTTATCTTCCACATCATCCTAGCTGGAATAAAATATAACTGTGTCTGGAAAGTACAGAAATCAAAGCTCCCCTTGGGGATTTTTTCCGTATCACCTGTCGAATGGAAAACTGGTGTGTCCTTGAAAAGATATGTATTTCAGGCCGCAGGGGTGCTAATTTGCAAGGCCCATTACTCAAATAAAACGTTAAAAGAGTCTTCGATAAGCCAGTTCTCTCTGGCTTTTTCCACTCCGGCACCAACATAACCAAGTATAGGCTTCCTGTCAAGCCTCAGAGCCCAAAGTCAAGATTTATCAATTGATATTATGACTTTAACTTTTACTTTTTCATTTTGATGCTGCATTGCACGCTCAGCCAAAGCTCTCTAGCTTTTCTGCAAGTCCCTTATTCCCGTCCTTGAAGCTAACATAGGTGAAGTGGCCCTGAAGCATCTGTCCTGGTCTTCAGTGCAAATACTCTGCTCTGTGACCAGCTTATGTCAGGGAGGCTGATAAACTTACAGGCAGATGAGCTTTCAGACAGATGTGACATCCATTGGCATCGCGGAATGTTTGATGTTATGCATATCCTTGCTAAGTTGTCTATTCAGATTTTTTAAAATATTAGAAATATCTTCATTCAATATCTGTTAATATCTTAGAAAAGGAAAAAGGAGAAGCCATCCCTGACCAAAACAGCTACAGACAGAGATAACATTTTGCTGAATATTCTTTAAGTCTCATTAGGTATTTTTACAGGGTCCAAATTATACTGTATTTATAACTTACATATTTACAGGTAATGGAGAATTTTTATAAGCATGTTCAAATACCTATATAATATCCTGTTCTGAGAATATAACATAAATTAATTGACCATTTTTCTATTATTATTTACTTAGGTTGTTTCCCTTATAATGAATAACGCTTTTATTATTATTACTATTAGTTAGGGACTTGATCTCACTCTGTCATGTGGAGAACAGTGGTGAGATCATAGCTCACTGCAGTCTCCATCTTCTGGGCTCAAACGGTCCTCCTCCCTCAGCCTCCCAAGTACTTGGACTACAAGTGCATGCCACCAGGATAGCTGACTGTATTTTTAATTTATTTTTTTTATTTAGAGATTTGATCTTGCCATGTTGCTTGAGCTACTCTTGAACTGAATAACACTTTAAGGACAATGTTTTCTATTACATCTTTGTGGAGGAAATAAGAAAATGGATCCTATCCACAGGAGAACTTTCCTTGTGTGGAAATACTGCGTCAATGGTTATGAAGGTTTTAGAATTTTTATAGTGGTTGCCGAACAGCTTTCCACAGGTGGAACACATACTCGAAATGGCAATAACCTTCTTTATCCTGCCTAACATTCATGTTTGTGATGTATGGACTCCGCTGCTGACCCCAAATGCTAAAGAAATGGGATGGAGTGTCAAATCTCCAAATTTCTGGCTGGGCCCATCTTCGTTACGAGGTAGAAGAATGCGGTACATCAAAGAGCATAGCTTTGTTCTAGGATAGGAGATCAGGGTTTAGGATAGGAAATTTAAAGCTCGTGTTTTAAGTTTTATATGATATAAGACCATTTTTATAATTTTAAATTTTTTAAAGGAAATGTTGTGCTTCAAGTCACAGGAAAGTAATTTCTATTTATAATGATAAGGAATATTCATTGTTGTAAAGTTCTTAGAGTTTCTTATTGTGTACTGGCTAAGATACTCACCTGATTGATAAATATGATGACGTCTCATCAAACTCTTCTTGGAAACTGGAAAAGGTAATTGTCATTCAGAGCAATTACCGCAAACTCTTGCACCTATAGAATTAGAGGCCATTATCCTGGAATCTTGGATGGATTAATTAATGAATTGGCAAATAAAGTGCATGATGGATTATGAAGTGCAGTGTCATTATAATTTTATGATAAAGCATCTTGTTCTGGACGACATTACATTTTCAGAATGAAATAATAACTGGCTCCCTCAAAAATCTTAAAGGAACTCTTAAAGCTCTTTCAGATAGAACAGAGGAAACAAAAGGATGGGTCTGCAGGAAAGGAAGAAGGGGAAAGCTGGCTCCTGGCCTTTTTGCTTTTTAAAATGAGGCCATGTTGGGGTAGGAAGCCTTGCAGAGCCTGATTCTGGGAAGCAGAGATGAACTTTGTCTCATGCTACACAATGACTGAGGAGTGAGCACCGTCTATGCCGGTAATGAAGAGAGACGTGCTTTAAGCCAATTTGGGCTAGCAGGATTTAAATTTTCATTTTATAATTTCAAGGCCGTTCTTTTTTGGTTAACTGGGTGTTCTTTCCCCTCTCATTCCCTGACCACCGGGCTGCCCCGTGCCAGAGCTCTGTATAAAACTGGAAACCTGTAAGAAGCATGAGCTGAAATTGCTTTTTGGTGGGTCCGATTTCATGCTGAGCAGGAAGCAGCGGCTCAGAGATGAATTGGAGGGCCACGCTTGTCAGCGAATGAAATGTGATGAACCTCAGAGTTTTATTGACATGCGGCGCGGTGCTGGCAATGCAGCTGGCACTGCGTCTTCCTAATCCCATGTTCTTGGAGAGGGAGTTTGACCCAGTACCTTTATGTTAGCTATGATACATATTTATTAGACTATACAGCTTAAAAGAGAGAAAGAGTGTGCCTGGTGTCAGACACTATCGCAACCAAACCTTTCTTTTATTAAAATAAATACAGACGATTTCACTGTGACAGCTCTTCTACTGAGGGGAGCCTTATTAAGTGGTGACCTTCATTCTCTCCTTAGAGACAGCAAGCTCATGGCCAACCACTTGTTGGGGAGGAGGGATGTGGGGGAAGGTGGGGGCACCTGTGGAGCCTTTTATGGGTTTTAAGAAAACCAGGCTGAGGTCCTGAGTAGCCTGCAGTTCTGTTAATTATATTCATCCTCTCATTCGCCTGTACAAAATCAATTGCAAACAACATCCTATCTCATTTTCCGCAGTACATTTCTATGAGATATAGCTATACTACCAACCCTCTCCTCCTCTCCAGGAATGGCTTCCTGCCACCACACTGTGGGACAAGGGCTTTAGAGGGTAAGGGAATATAAAAAGTAGACACATTGGAAACAGCAGAATGCTTCCAGCTTCTTTCAAATAGACTGCCAATTGTGAGAGCCAGAGTAATCTTATTATTTAAGACAGACTGTGGTTGATATTTGATTGCGCATTTGCTCCTTAGGCTCTTCCTAATGTACACCGTTATTGTATGTGTGCTGTTATTTTAAGGAAGAAGTGAAATGGCAGGTGAGGTGAAGAGAAAGGTCAATTTCTGTGCTTGTGAGCTCACAGCATATGTACGGTGTACACCTCCTCTTACAGACATGTACACCATCTATGCATGTGTTTACATCACGTGTCCATAAACATGCCACACGCCTCTACACTCTCAAGCATGCACACACTCACACACAAGGATGCTGTGAAATGATTCACACCGGATGTGACCTCAAAGGAACGAACTGCCAGCTGTCAGCTCTGTAGGCATGGACAAGGCACTAACATCCTGTGAGCCTAAAATTCCTCAAAATAAGTGAATATATAATAACTAGTTCAAAGGACAGGTGCAAGACTCAAAATCAGGTTACTTGTTTTAAATTGCTTTGTAAGTTTGTGTCAAATTTCGGAAAACTTTCTAATCCTCATACACAGAATTCAATCTCCGTGATAAGTCCTGGGTGGATTTATCTATCCCTTAACTGCACTTGCCTGTATTTGTTTGGCTGAATCTGGTTCTTTAGGGTTCTCTACATTTTTTTCCCACTTGCCAAGGTCATTTTGAGTCTTCATACCAGTTCATCGTGGATAGTAATTGGGTGCCCTCATCTGCAGAAAAACATATAATAGTGGTTTCCTGAAAGAAAGAGGCAGTAAGAGGACTGGTTTTCCTAAAATGCCCTATCATCAAGCTACCCGTCTGATGTGCTCTTGTTTTACTCCATCAAGTTCAGAAGCTATTTTCAAGCTTTCCATAGCCTACTAAGTAGGTCTCATTTACCCACCTACCTCCCTGTCCCTGGTGTTGATCACGCATATTCAACCTGGAACTTTTGACCTGGGCTCTGGTCTCTTGAACTTCTATCTCCTCCCCATCCTCACAGCAGGTCAAGTCCATCTTTCATGGCTGATCCTCCGTGAAGCTCTCCCATTCCCTCCAGACAATTTCCACTTCTTCTTTCCTGATTCTTCGCTTATTTTCAGAGTTAGTATAAATCTGATCATTTCAAGACTAATAAACAATTTCTGAACTGATTCTTTTAATTCTTCCATCTAGATCTTCAACAACTTCGGACAGAACCATTTCTTACACATTGCTGTATCTCCTTTTGAACAGAAATATGTGTGGCCCCGGTCATTGCCTTTCAGTCTACATATGGCATCAATGTACATACACAGAGTTGCAGAACCACAGCCTCACACTCACTGTGTCCTCAGATTATAAATGGAGAATATTCATGAAGTTACTGGTTATATTATAGATACTTAGTAAATGATAAACATCTGCTTCTTAATTGAGATGACATTGTATGGCAATTTATTTAAATGTCTCCATTTATCCCATTAACACAAACTTGTATTTAAAATAATGTTGCTTAAGATCCACTCATGAATACTCAACTTAGTGGATAAAACATCAATGAGAAACAGGATGTTTACACAGCCTCAAAGTATCTGCCCCCTAAAGTTATTAACCCTTGTGCTGGATTTAATGAATCATAAAGTTTTTGGTGTCTCTCTTTCCAGGAGATAGAGCTTAATCCTCTTCCCTTCTGGTGTGTACTGTTCTTTTTTTTTCTGGATTTATATGCAATTTGAAATATTTTCATCGAACTGGTTGACATAGCTTTCATGGCATTTTCTTAGTTATTGTGTATAGACATTTATATTCTACATTTAGTAAGTTTCACCTGTACCCTTCTAAGATGCACCATAAGTGAGGACCCATCAATTACTCTCCCTCTGCCCATCC
>CAUYRH010104883.1:0-14673 GCA_963574655.1 Perodicticus potto
CCCATCTATCCTTGGGCAGGAGACATAAACAGAACATCATCTGAGGAAGACAGACAAATGGCTAACAAATATATGGAAAAAACTCTCATCATCCTTAATTATTAGAAAAATGCAAATCAAAACCACCCTGAGAGATCACATAACTCCAGCAAAAATGGCCCACAGCACAAAGTCCCAAAGTTGCAGATGCTGACACGGATGTGGAGAAGAGGGGAACACTTTTGCACTTGAGGAGGGATTGCAAACTAATAAGCCCTTTTGGAAAGAAGCCTGGAGAATCCTCAAAAAACTCAAAATAGGCCTCCCCTTTGATCCCATAATCCCATTACTAGGCATCTACCCAGAAGAAAAAAAAATTTATCATAAGGACATTTGCACTACATTGCTTACCAAAGCTCAATTTATAATTGCCAAGACATGGAAACAACCGAAATGCCCATCCACCCAGGAATGGATCGACCAACTGTGGTATGTGTACACCATGGACTACAGCTATAAAAAAGATGGAGACTTTACATCTTTTGTATTGACTTGGATGGGCATTCTTCTTAGTAAAGTATCACAAGAATGGAAACATGAAGGCTGTAGACAATCTGATATATACTCACACAGGGAAAAAACACATTTCGGTTCAAGTTGGAGGGAGGGAGAAATGGAGAGAGGGGAAAGAGGGAAGAGGGGAGAGGAAAGGACAGGAGGGATTAATGGGCACAATGTAAGGGTACATGGCACACTTTTTGGGTGCAGGACACAACTAACTATAAGAGGTACTCTACCTAACAAATGTAAATGTTGTAACCTAGTTGTTTGTAGGTTACAATCTACAGGTTGTTTTCAGGTTCACATTAACCTGAAATTAAAAAAAAAACTCTAAACCACGCTCATCCCTTCAAAATGGACTGCACTTTTTATAAACCCTGTTGAAGATGCTACAATCCCATTATTTAATCTGAAATATTTCCGACATTCGTTAAATATTTTAAAGATGAGAGAAGACAGAAAGAGAGGAAGGCAACCAGCCCACACATCAGCACACGCGGCACAATGAATGATGATGCAGAAGAAGGCTCCTGGCCTCCCGCACACCTACTCCTGCCACTTACCACATACACGGTCTCAGGCAAGCGATTTAATTTATATTGTCTCAACGGGGAAAAGGTCATGATGGTGCTTAACCTACCGAAGCTGGACCAGAGATGGGGCCATTTAATGGAAGAGACACTAGGATGGGGAGCCAGGAAAGCTTATTTCCAGGTCCATCCTACTAGTAACTCTCGGGGCTCTGAGAGCCCCATAGGAAAATTACTTCATCTTCCTTAGCCTCATCTACAGAATGATATATTAGGTTAGATAGACTTTCTCTAACTTTCTTCCATTTTAATACTCTCTACAGTACATTTACTATTTGGTATCCTTTCTAGTGTTGAAAGATAGGATTCCGGTGCCTGTCCTTACAGTTCACATACTTGAAGAGAATAATTATTGAGAACTAAAATCCCAGTTCAACAATTTTTATTGTCATGGTTATAAGAAGAAAGTTATTTAAGTTATAATTTTACTATAATGTCAGCTTTTTCTCAAATATTCCCATTATGACACAAGTTTACTAGGAATTATTGGATGTCTTTTGTTCAATAAAGTATTACATTCCAGAAGGCTCTAAGTATGAAGTATAATGACAGCCACTTAAATCCGAATCTCTCCACATATCCTCCCCCTCAAATCCTGTGAGGTCATCAAAAAGCACAAATTTAAATCACACATGTCAAACATGACCCCATACCATCAGCATTACTAGGAAGCAGAGAATATGACAAACTTCAACTTACTTATAAGTAAAAAAATTAGAAGTCCAACAATAGTCACTATGAGCCTATGGATGCAGGGAGTAGGATGAGGGAGGCATAAGAGACTCCATGAAATGAAGGAGGGTTCAGGACAAAGCACACACAAAATCACCCCCAGAGGGTGGTGCCTGTGGCTCCATATACTGAGGGTGGCGGGTTCAATCCCAGCCTCAGCCAAACTGTAACCAAAAAAAGAAAAAAAAAATCACTCCCAGAAAGAAAAAGTAAGACGCTAAGTGCTCGAATATGAACACAAGCCAGTATTTGGCAGTTCACAGCCCTGGCCACAGGGAAGGATTTCAAAGTGAGCAAAACCCAAAGTACAGTCTGAGAAAAAGTGTCATTTCCATTTAAAAAAAAAAAAAAACAACTATAAATTGAGAGTGGGTGTGTTCCTCAGAGATAATCATACTGAAAGAAAAGAAGAAGAGGGAGAAATTAAGGATCTGGTAGACACAAGACAAAAATAACAAATACGCGAGACAGGTTAATCCTATCCTACTTTCCCTACTCTGCCATCACTAGCATCCATTCTAAAAACTATATTTTATAAACTGACAGGAAAAGGTGCTCTTGAAAGAATAACCCAATCTGTGAAATACCAAGGACTACAAAAAAAAACTTAAACTCCATATAAAACTCCTGTCAGAAGAAATCATGAAAATAGAAACATAAACATCTCAGCTGATAAAAATTCTCATCAAATAACCGATTATGAAACAAATAAAAATTCTAAGACAACACTCTGAATTAAGTGCACTGGACAAGCATTTGGAGGTGCCTGTGCACACAGACATGTACATATGTACACGTGCGTACCAGCACACCTGGAATCAGGCGTCAAGAATTTAAAAACTAAGAAATGGCAAAAAAAAAAAACCAAAACAATAAAAAAAGAAAAAATATTGCAACAAAAAGTAGCCACACTGAAAGTAATCAAATACATGATGAATAAATTTTAAGTCATGAAGAGAACATATTTAAATGAAAGCTAAATTGAAGAAAAGATAAAAAATGTCAAGGAGAGAAAAAACTGGAGAAATTAAAATGATCAGAGAGAAAGAGATTAAAAGAAAACAGAAAACATTAAATACATGCATGATATTTATGTAGAAGGCAAAGGAATTAGAATTATTAAAACAATTTTTAAAAGAATAAAGTAAGAAAATGTATCTATTTAACTTTAAGGCTTAGGATATATTTGCTACATTCAAGACTGGGTGGTATTGATAGAGAGAGAGATACATAGGTGAAAAGAATAGAAAAGAAAGCCCAGAAATACGGGCTCCACACAAATATGCCTAACTGATTTTTGACAATTCAATAATGGAAAGAGAGACTTCTCAACAAATAGTGCTGGGATAGTTCGACATTCATAGGCAAATATCAAACAATCTTCAACCTAAGTGTCACATCTTATAGAAAAAAAAACTCAAAAGGATCGCAGACTTTATTAAATTTAAAAAACATAAAATTATAAAACTTTTAGAAAATAACATAAAAGAAAATCTTCAAGATCTAGGGCTGGGTAAAATTTTTTTGATTTGACAACAAAAGCACAATCCATAAAACAAAAAATCAATATATAGGACTTGATCAAAATTAAAAAACATTTGCCCTGCAAAACAGCCTCTTAAGAGGCTGAGAAAACAAGCTACAGAAAAGAAGGAAACATTTACAAACCACATCTCCAACAAAAGACTAGAATCCAAATACATAAAGAATTCCCAAAACTCAACAATTAAATAAGAAACGGGAGACAGACATGAATCGGCTCTTCACCAGATAGGCTACACAGATGCAAACGGTCACATCAAGAGATGCAACATTAGCAGTGATCGGGAGATGCAGGTTAAAACCCCTGTGAAATATCACAGCACACCTATCAGGCTGGCTAAAATAAAAAATAGTACCAACACCAAATACTGGCAAAGATTCAGGGAAATTGGATCACTCATATGATGTTGGTAGGAATGTAAAATGATACAGCCACTCTGAAAAACAGCTTGGCAGCTTCTTAAAAGAACTAAATATGCAATATTACCATATGCAATCCTGGGCATTTATCCCAGAGAAATGTAAAGTATATTCATATAAAAACCTGTACACAGATGTCTATAGCAGCTTCCACACACAATCCCAACACACACACTCTTCCAGGTCCTCTTGAATCATTCCCTTTCTTTTAGAAATATCTTTAAATGTTGGAAAATACACATAGCATAAAATTTACCATCTTATCCATTTTTAAGTGTATAGTTCAATGGCATTAAGTATATTCACATTTCCATGCAACCATCAACCGTCTTACAAAACTAAACTCTGCACCCATTAAACAGTAACCAATAACTCCCATTCCCCCCACCTCCTACCCCTAGCATCCACCATTCTACTTTCTGTCTCTATGACTATATTCTAGATATCCCATGTAAGTGGAATCATATGGTATTTGCCTTTTTGTGACTGGCTTATTTCACTTAGCATAACACCCTCAAGATTCTTTCATGTGGTAGCATGTGCCAGAGTTACTTTCCTTTTTAAGGCTGGGCAATACCCCTTTGTATATACCTTAAAGTGCCCATCCATTCGTCTGCTAATGACAATGGGGTTGCTTCACCTTTCAGCTATGAAGCTACTCTTAACACGGGTGTATAAATGTCTCTTCAGGACTCTATTTTCAATCCTTTATGGCATATAATCACAGGTGAGTTGCTGGATCATATGGTAATTCTACTTTGAATTTTGGGGGGAAGTTCCATGGTGTTTTCTATAGCTGCTGTGCCATTTTACTTTTCCCGCCAACAAGGGTTTCAATTTATCTATATTCTCATGGGGAGTGGGGAAGGGAGATAATATAGATAGAAGTCACCCTAAAAATAAAGGGAGAAACAAACATAAACATGACAAATGTAAACAATAAGAAACCAGGAGTTGGGATCCTAAAGTCAAGCCAAGTAGAATTCAGGCCAAAAAATGAAACAAAGCAAAAGATGTTTTATTGTTGCCAAAAGCAGCAATTCATAATGAATATATAACTGTCATGAATATCTACCCATCAATAGCAATATTATCTCCATAAAGCAGAAACTACAGGAGATATAAGGAGAAATAGAAACATGATAATAAAAAGAAACTAACACAATGCTTTCAGTAAGAGACAAGCAAAGTAAATTTAAAAAATAAGAAAAACTACAAAAAAATTAATATATAAAACCAATCAGTTAAATTGTAAGGTTATGTACCAAAGCTTGCACGCTGATAAGAAACCTCAATATGCATGTCTAGTCATCAAAATTAATTAAATGCTACTTCACAAAGAAAACCTCAGTAAATTTCATGAGGTAGAAATATAATACACAATACTCTTTGATCGCAATGAATAAAAATGGAAATGAAACAAAGAATCTTTAAAAAACCCTCCCACCTGAAAAAAATTATTAAATAACTCTTGGGAAAAATAGGAAAACATTAACACAAATTACATAAATTAAACACAGAATTTCTGGGGAAAGGACAGTAAAATTACCACACGTCCAGAGCTATGGCATATACAGCTTTAGACATGTAAATCAAGAAAAATGAAAGAAGAAAAATAAATTTAATTCTCAATTTCAAAAGCTAAAAATTGGAATAAACCAAAAGAAACATAGGAAAAATGGTCAAAAGATATAAACTTACCATTCATTAAAAAAATATAAAAATAGCTCTTAAAAACATGTGAAAAGATTTTAACCTCCTAATAAGACAAATGCAAAGTAAAACAACAGGGTCTCCGTTATCAGACCAGCAAAAATTCAAAAATTGACAACACATTGTTTGGCAAAAACTATAAACAGGCAGTCCTTTACATAGCCGGTGATAATGCAAACTGATACAACCTCTGTGAAGAATAATTTGGTAATATCTAAAAAAATTCACATTTACCCTTTGACTAAGAAATTTCCCACTTCTAAGTTATCCTAAGCATATATCTCCAATAGTAGAAAATAATAATACATAAGATTATTCATCATAGCATCATTTATAATTGTGTAAGATCAGAAATCACCCAAATGTTCAGACATAAGAAGTTGAATAAACTGTATTATATATATAGTAGAGAACTAAGCAGTTTTTTTAAAAAAAGAAGGAACACACACACGAGAGAGAATTAGGAATATTTACATATATACACACGACATATATAATTTGCTACCCTTTATGTAAAAAACAAGAGAAATAAAGTATACATGTATACTCTAACCTTTGCAAAACTAAAGACAAGAAAGATAAATCAAAAACTGATAAAATTGGTTACCTAAGCAGACAGCAAGGAAGAAATGGGGATTAAGGAATAAAAAAGAAAATTGTAAGTATATTTCCCAGCTCTATCTGCTGAAAGCACCTAGGAGAAATGGCATGCCAGAAATATAAGCACCTTAAGGATGCTTAGTAAGGATGTAGTTTTCTAAGTACTGTCCTCCACTAACAGAACCAGAAATCTTTGGAAAAATTGCTGATTCCCTACCTGGGGTAGAAAAGATATAATATGAGCCTGGAACATCTTGATAGGTCAGAAAGTAGGAAAGTGCTCAAATATACGTATAAACATATGTATATTATAGGGGCATGTTAAAAAGACATAGGAGACAGCTTGAAGGAATTTCCACTGCCCAAACATGGAAAAATTTAAGCAAAAGTAAACATAGACTGTTATGAATGAAATGTAACCCTCTGAATAATAAATCCATGTGCCCATACTGATAAACAAATGAATTGATAAATGTGAGAGAACAGAGGAATTAATCTTACTTACAGTAGAGTACCAACTGATAAAGGTGGAGAGAGTAATTGAATTAGAAAATGAATACATTTGCAATCATCTTACGATTTCTTTGGGCACAGATCATCATGGATGATAAATCTAGGGAGAAAAGTTATTTTTATGGTCATGATCTCCCCATGGGTTCTTTTAGAAAGGGGAAAAAGTGGTGAGTATACCCTAGAGAAATTGGATGTCATCTTGACCAGTGATCAAAATTAACATCACCAACCAACTTGGAACCAATAGACACCATGTGCCTCCAGACGTGACAGATACTCAGAAGACACAGCTTTACCTAGGAAGTATTCCACTGGCTAATGTATACCTGGGATCTAACCATGAGGACGCAGCAAACAAACTCAAACTGAAGAACTTCCTGTAAAATAACGGGGCCATATTCTTCAAAAGTGCCATTGACATGAAAGTCAAAGCAAGACGAAAGAACCATTAAAGGAAACTAAAAACACAAGACAATAAACACGCTACGGAATCCTAGGCTGGAACCTGTACTAGAGAGGAAACAACAAATGCTATAAGAAGTTTTACATCTGTAAAATTAGATTAAAAGCTTTTTTAATGCAAAGCTTCCTGATTTTGACAATTGTGCTATGGTTATGTAAGAGAAAATTCTTGTCCTCAGGAAATCTACACTGAAGTATTAAGGTTTAGGTAAAAAGGCACTACATGTATAAGCTGCTCTAAAATGGTTGAGAAAAAAATAAATAATAATGAGAGAAGAGGGAAGGGAAAGGAGAGAGAGAAAATGATAAATCAAATACACCAAAATGTTAAGTACTGGTGAACCTAGACAAAGCACCCAGGAATACTCTGCACTAGTCTTGCAGCTTTCAAGTGTATAGTCATTTCAAAATAAATATTTAAAAATCTTGTATGGTAAACATATCTTATTTTTATAAAATCATTTTTAATCATTTAAATCTTTGTTATTATTACTGATAGTTAATATTTTGCACATGAAATATAACCTAAAGTTATCAACGAGAAATAAACGTTAGACTCAGGCCTGGGAGAACCCTAATCTATTGTCATTCAATGTGACTTATATAAAAGATCACTTCCCTTGAGCCTTGGTTTTCCCAGAAAAGACTATCTACCTTAATAGATGCAGTAAAAATCAAATAAATAACATATATCACAACAGTCTTAAAAATTAAAACAAGTTACAGGTACATATATATTTCATATAAAGGTCCTAATTACTCTCACTTAGGTGAACAGAAATGATTACCATATCACCTACCATTATATAAAAATGTTTTTTCCCTAGATTATATTGTAAAAAAAGAACGCATTTTCACTCCCATCTTACAGGAATGTGAGAGATAAAATATATATGATAAAGGACAAAAAAAGTCAACATTCCTGATAGCAGAAAGAAATCAGGCTACTAGCCAATCACCTAAACACCAGGGCCTTTTCTTCCAAATACTCCAGTTTTCAAAGCCACAATATACTTTTGTAGCAACAGTTATTACCACCTGCACTCTGACTAAAAGCTTAAAGATAAGTTTTAAGAGTAGGAAGGAGGGAGGCTCACAGTCAATTGGGTTACATACAACCCTTCACGTGGTTCTCCCGGCCATTCTTAGTATCGATACTATTTTTAAGTAAACCAAGGTCATATTTTATGAGGTACAGAGTATTTGCTCTTCTTCCTTGTAAAGGTTATAACACTTTCTCCTATATTTAAACCTGAGAAACTAAATGATTTAATTCCCTATTTTAATTAGGTTATACCAGTAAATTAAGGAAGTTCACTGAAAATCAATTTTTGATTAATTCTGCTGAAACCTCTTCTTTCTTAGAAAATTTGTTGTCATTCAGAACACTCTGCACCTTACTTCACCCCAATTTCTTATTTAAAATTCAATTTCCAAAACAAGCATTCATGCTTGCAAATTAAAAACTGATGAGGGATGCCCTTTTTCTCATAAAACCTGATGCTAAATGCCATCTACCAAAGGTGGGCTGAGGCTGGCAGGCAAAGAGCTCAGATGATTGCAGAAAGGGCCATCAGATGACATCCATAGTACCCCAACTTGCCTTTGGGATTCAACTCATAAAAGAATCATTCCTTCTAGAAGAGACTCATATCTCACCAAGGCCTGAGTCATCAGCTGGGACTTATTTAATATGAACTCAATGGGAACTATTTATAATAGTTCATTCTAACATCCATGTTAATATTTATTGAACACCTACTATGTGCAAGGTAACATCCCGGGTGATATAAGAAATTCAGCTCCATCTTCAAGGTGTTCACATTAGTTGAGAGATAAATAAGGCACAAAATATAACTTTAGTACAACTTAGAAAATGACAAAGATCTGAATAGACAGAAAAACAATATAGGCTAGGATTTAAAGAAGGGAACCTTTACTCTCCCTGTGAATATTTTCAGTTGTTTAGGAAGGGGAAATGGACTATAACTGCTTAAGAAACAACCTGCTAGGCCAGACATAGTGGCTCACGCCTGTAATCCTAGCACTCTGGAAGGCTGAGGTGGGAGGATGGCTTGAACCCAGGAGTTCAACACTAGCCTGAGCAAGAATAAGACCTCCAACTCTACAAAAACTAAAAAAATTAGCTTGGCGTGGTGGCACACACCCATACTCCCAGCTACTAAGGAGGCTGAGGCAGGAGAATCACTTGAGCCCAGGAGTCTGGGGTTGTAGTGAGCTATGGTGACACCACTTCACTCTAGCCTGAGTGATAGAGCAAGATGCTGTCAAAAGGGGGGGGAAAAAAGGTAATCTACTATATGATTTGTATATGCTAATTAATACCCATAGCAATAATAGCTACTATTATCAGGTATTTCCTGTGCATACTCACTATGCAAAGATTACACAGACATTATTTTATTAAATGATAATATCTTGAAAATGTGGTATTAATCACAGACATAGCAAATGAGGATCAAAAAAATTGGATTTTACTAGATGTTGCGTGATGATGAGGTTTAAGAGGACAGATGTAATTCGAGAGCCCTTACTCATTTCTGCTATCCCATACTGAGATATGATGCACTTAGGTAAGAAGACAGCCATGCCCTACCCTCTAAGCAGTAATGGATTCCAGTTCCCCAAGTTTGGTTTTTACAAACAGGACTTTCTCCAACCCTTGCATCCCCCTAAGCCATCTCCACACATCCTTCGGTGATGTCCTCTAATCACTGAAACAGTCTTCTACCACAGTTACCCCATAGATATGCTTTTGGTTGTAGTCTTAAGATGCATTCCTGCTTCGACAGCGTGTTCCAGACAGGTGCTCAGCATTCATCTGGATGTGGCAGCAACAACCCAACTTGGGGAAAATGCCAGATGTTCCAACAATAGATGTCACAGTTATCTATTTTTATTTTGGCAGCTCATTGAGGTTTTTTATCATTTATAGCTGTAAAATATATAAAGAGACCCTCTTCTGGTAAAGTCCTGTTTTTCATGAAAAACTTTCACTTTATCAGGCATGAGAAGCTTTTCTCTTGATTTGTGTCTCAACCATGAGAAAAAAATCACAGATGCAGACTGCATTGTACTGAGAACATATGCATGCTTTTAAATCACTTTTATCTTTCTTTTTACTAATGTAACCCTGAAACATAAAATATGTTCTTTTTTTCATTCACTCTTATGGGAAGAACAGATGGTCAAAGGGTTAGATTAAAGTAATACAGCATGTCCATTAAAATAACCCCCACTACTTGGGATGCTTCTCTCAAACAGGAGTCATGTTTACTATAAAGAACAGCTTTGACTTACACACATTAGAAATTGCTGGGAGTTTTCTCAGGAATAAACACCAGGATAAGAGGATAGCTAATGTCAGAATCAAATGCATTTTAAAATGACAATAAGGCAAGTTATTTTGCTAACCCGAGAAGCTAAATGAAACCAAGTGCCTGTGATAATGCAACAGGAGTGAAATAATAAAGTTTATTTCCAACCTGAAAAACTTTAGTACCTAGAAAACGTAGATGCAAAGGGAATATCAAGCAGAAATTATTTTTCACATTCCTGCACTTCAGTAATAGAAAGGAATTTTTGCAATCATTTTATTTCTAATGCATTGCCTTATTAATAAACAGCAAAAATAATTCCTTATTTAATATACATTAAGAAAAGCTAAGTAGTATATAATTCTACACAAGTCACACAAGTATTTAGCCTTGGAAAAGAACTCTTCTTAAGATAATTTTATGAAAATCAATTTAATGACATATAGTTCCTAGAGAGTTAATATTTTTTAAGAAATTTTGAAGGAACTTTATGAAATCTTTTGTAAAAGAAAATAAATGTATCAATCTTGAGTCACAATCCAGAGTCAAGAACATTTTCACTAGAGGAATTAAGCAATAAATATGTCCATTAATAGTACAAATAATTAGAAGTAAAATATTGAATCTAAATTCAATTATTAGAAATTTTAAATATTTTGACCATTTCTTCCTTTATTTTAGAGAGTGGTATAAATTGTCAGAGTCCCAATATCAATTTTTAGGAATATATATGTTCACAAGCTTTTCAGTTGTTATTTTATAAATTGATCCATTTATAGTATACCCTATTAATTATTATAACATTGTTTTAACTTTATTCCACATTTTAGTTATATTCAGCTCAAAAAATCTTTCATGCCTATAAATTCCTTGATATATTTTATAAAGTAGAAACATGGAAGTTTTGGGTTTGTTTTTTTTTTTTTTTTTGAGACAGAGTCTCAAGCTGTTGCCCTGGGTAGAGTGCTGTGACATCAAAGCTCACAGCAACCTCCAACTCCTGGCTTAAACAATTTTCTTGCCTCAGCCTTCTAAGTAGCTGGGACTACAGGCGCCTGCCACAATGCACAGCTAATTTTTGGTTGTAGTTGTCATTGTTGTTTGGCAGGCCTGGGCTGGATTCGAACCCGCCAGCTCTGGTGTATGTGGCTGGTGTCTTAGCTGCTTGAGCTACAGGCACTCAGCTGAACCATGGAAGTTTTTTAATATGCCTCAAATGTGGTTTGAAATGTCATAGGCCTTCTCTTAATCCATCACACACACAAACACACATTCATTCTCTCTCTTTTTCTCTCTCTCTCTCTCATTACAGTTCTTTGGGATTTGATTCACTCATTTTTCTCACAGAAAAGTAACCATAATCAACATCTCCTTAGCTGTCAGGGTGATGAGCAGCTGGAAGGGAATCAGCACACAGGACCTGGGGCCGGCTTTCCTCCAGTGTAATTCTATAAGGAATCTCCAGGGTCCCACACTGAAAGAGGCATTCCCAAACCATGAAATCCACAATCTATCCCCTTCATAAATCTGAAGGTGAAGTCCTAAAGACTTGCAAAGAATTTTATTGCACTGAAGATTTTAAACAAGTAATGATAAACATTGAATATACATTTAATTAAGCCCTTTAAGCCATGGCATTCACAGCTGTAAATGTTTGAAAATATTCAACTTGCGTATAATATAGAAATAGTTCTAGAACGTTGGGTACATCATAGAGTTCCAGGACCAGTAACATTAATTTTAATGGTAATCTTCTTCAGTGATGGACTTTAAACACCAGCAAGAATCACTTTGATCTTTTCGCTGATGCTACACTCACACTCTGATATTTCAGATATAAGTGGCGGATTAGATGGGCTTGAATTAGATACAGAATTGGTGCCACCTGCTCCAATCCCTTACTGTAGCCTTGCTTAGTCTTCATGAGGTCCAGACAAAGGACCGGCTGCCCAGGCTGCCTGCTGCTTTGTCCTAGAAGTGGGCCAACAGAGTTGTAGTCATTTGTAGTCATACAAATCTTCTCCAGCCTTCTGCATGCTGGAAAAGGTCTATCAGATTTATAATGCTGTGAAAATAAATTGAAGCTCAAAGATTCAATCTCTTTACTTATTATTGGTCTGTTCAGATTTTCTATTTCTTAAAGGTTCAGTCTTTGGTAGACTGAATGTTCTGGAAATTTACCCATTTCTTGTAAGTAATCCAATTTGCTAATCCACCAAGCTAATCAACTCCGAACTAGTAACTGCCAATGGAAGGATGGGTCTACCTAAGCCAAGCACAATAAAAATGAGGAAAACTAAAATAGAATAAACTAGGTATTAAACAATGTACATTAGAACCTTTTCCCCAGCTTTACTAAAATGTAATTGACAAATAAAATTGTATATATTTAAGGTATACAACTTGATTATTCGATATATGTATATACTGTGAAATGATTACCACAATCAAGTGTGTTAACACGTCCATCACCTCACAGTCACCTTTGTGTATGTGTCCATGGCATGAAAACTTAGCAAATTCCAAGTTTACAATACAATATTAACTGTAGTCACCACACTCTACTTAGATCCCCAGAACTCATCCATCTTCAAATTCAAAGTTTATACCCTTTGAACAACATCTGCCCATTTCCCCACCTCCAGCCTCAAGCAACCACATTCTACTTTGTTCCTATGAGTTTGACTTTTTTAGATTCTACACATAGTGAAATTATACAGTATTTGTCTTTCTATCTCTGGCTTACTCAGCATAATACCCTCCTTATGTATCCATGTTATTGCAAATGGAAGAGCCTCTTTTTTATGGCTGAGTAATATTCCCTTGTTACATATACATACCACATTTTCTTTACCTGTTCATCCATCAATTTACACTTAGGTTACTTCTACATCCTTTCTGTTGTGAATACTGCTGCAAAGAAGATGGGAGTACAGAAGACATCTCTTCAACATACTGACTTTATCTCCTTGAAGCATCTGCCCAGAAGTGGGAATGTTGGATCATATCATAATTCTAGTTGTAATTTTTGGAAGAGCTACTATTTTCCATAATGGCTATACTATTTATATTCCACTAACAGTGCACATGGGTTCCCTTTTCTCCACATCTTTGCCAATACTTGTTGTCTCTTGTCTTTTTTATAATAGCTATCCTAACAAGTATGAGGTGATATCTCATGGTGACTTTATACCCCTTATAATTAGTGATGTTGAGCACATTTTCACATACCTATTGACTAATCATATGTCTTCTTTCAGAAAATGTTTACTCAGGTTCTTTGCCCCTTTCTTTTTATTTCAAAACACTAAGGGAGTTCAAAAGTTTGTATTACATGGATACATTCTGTAATGCTGAAGTCAGAGCTTTCAGGATGCCCTCCACCAGTACAGGCAGGCATCCTGAAAGCCTTGACTTCAGATTACAGTGTATCCATGTAAAACAAACTTTTTATTCCTCGCAATGCCCCTTCTTAGTTTCCAATGTTCTTTACATTTTTGTGTGTCTATGTGCACTCAACATTTAGTGTCACTTAGTGAGATCATGTGGGGTTTGTTTTTCCATTCCATTCCATACTTTACTTAGGATAGTGGACTCCAGTTCCATCCAAGTTGCTGTGAATTACATTATTTCAATTCCTTTTATGGCTGTAGTATTCTATGGTACTACACATTTTCTTTATCCACTCATGCATTGATGGGCATTTAGACTGATTCCATATTTTGGCAATTGTGAACTGTCCTGCAATAAACATTCAAGTGCAGATGTCTTTTTGATAAAATGATTTCTTTTCCTTTGGGTAGATACTTAGTAGTGGGATGGCTGGACTGAAAGGTAGGTCTACTTTCAGCTCTTTGAGAAATATCCATACTGTTTTTCATAGAAATTTGCAGTACTGACAATAGTATATATTCCTTTCTCTCTGCAACCATGTTGGCATCTACTGTTTTTTGACTTTTTTATTTTTTTGCAGTTTTTGGAGGGGCTGGGTTTGAACCTGCCACCTCCAGTATATGAGCCCGGTGCCCTACTCCTTTGAGCCACAGGCGCCACCTTGTTTTTGTTATTGTTTTTGTTTTTTGACTTTTTAATAATGGCCATTCTGACAGGGGAAAGGTAGTATCTCATTGAGGTATTAATTTGCTTTTCTGTGATGACTAATGATATTGAACATTTTTTCATATCTGTTGGCTTTTTTTTTTTTTTTTTTTGGAGACAGAGCC
>CAUYRH010104884.1:0-31428 GCA_963574655.1 Perodicticus potto
CTCAAGCGAGTCTCTTGCCTCCGCCTCCCAAGTAGCTGGGACTACAGGCGCCCGCCACAACGCCCAGCCATTTTTTTGGTTGCAGCCGTCATTGTTGTTTGGCGGGCCTGGGCTGGATTCGAACCCGCCAGCTCAGGTGTACAGCTCAGGTGGCTGACGCCTTAGCCAGTTGAGCCACAGGTGCCGAGCCCAAACATGAGTTTCTATCTGAGTTCCCTGAAGAGCTTGTTCAAACCCACGTATTCCTAATCCCTACCTGAAGTTTCTGCTTCAGAGGGTTTGGTGTGGTGCTCAGGAATTTGTATTTCTAACCGGTTCCCAGGTGCCGTTGCTGCTGCTGGTCTGGTGACCTATCTTTGAAAACCAGTGATTTAGTTGTTACGACCATGAGCCTGGACCTAGGCTGCCCAGATGTAAATCAAGGGTTCACTCTGGGCAGAAGTTACTCAACCTTTCTGAATGTGACCTCTGTACTGATAGAATATGGATAATGATAACGTCTCTGTGAGTTATCGTGAGGGTTAGATAAATCAGTGAAAATAGAGTACATAGAACAGAGGTTGGCACATAGTATATACAGAGGGTGCCAGAAAAATCTGTACACCTTTTAAGAAAGAAAAAAACTATATAAAACTATTATGCTCAAGTCATGTTTGACTTCTGCAATATTCATCTTTTGCTATTGATGTATATTGAATATTACAATTTTAATATGGTCTTTTCCTTTTTTAAAATGTGTACACTTTGACACCCTCTGTATATGTTTGCTATTCTTATTAAGATGACTATTTTGAAAATACTTACAATGGCTCAGCACCTGTAGCTCAGTGGTTAGGGTTCTGGCCACATACACTGGAGCTGGCAGGTTCAAACTGGGCCCGAGCATGCCAAAGAACAATGAAAACTACAACGAAAAAATAGCTGGGCATTGTGGCGGGCACCTGTAGTCCCAGCTTCTTGGGAGGCTGAGGCAAGAGAATCACTTAAGGCCAAGAGTTTGAGGTTGCTGTGAGCTGTGACACCACAGCAGTCTACCGAGGGCAACATAGTGAGACTCTGTCTCAAAAAAAGAAAGAGGAAAGAGAAAATACAATGATTCTCAGTTTCTCGAAAAAAAATCCTCTTTTAATATCTGCAATTTTTGGTTAATGTTTATGTGGAGGCCATGATGGGGAATAGGGACAAACTGCATGAACTAAGATAAGTGGTAGAAAACTTAAAGAGAAGTCAGTTCCATGGACACCCAGTCATAATCAGCCTGGAAAGTTGAAAGAGCCACGTCTACATAGAGTGAATTTCCTTCTCTTCACTCCACCCCCCCCACTCATGTTGACAACTGCAGCTATGGCAATAGCAGATACACACCCGTGAAAGATTCTGAGTTTTGTTTCCGAGCCGTTCATATGGTGATCATTTAGTCAGTCCTTCCATATACTTGCCTTTTATCCTGTAGTGGAAGTGGCTGGCTTCAATTTGAGACCAGTTTTGTTGATACTTTGGCCGTTTAGCAATTCTTTGGCTGTCTTATCCCCGAGGCCTTTGCTCAATCATTTCCAAAGCCAGGAAAGCTTGTATTTTGAGTTGGAGTAATTAGTTCATAATTCATGATGGTAATTCAGTTTTCTGAGCATTGCGTACAGTAATATAATTTGGGTCAAAATATTCCCGAAATTTAGGTTTCTTGTATAAATCTGTCTCTGGCCCCGATATAAAACTAAGGGTTGTTCTAATGAGAGTTGTGAACCCCAGTGAAGCCATGTGTGATGGATAGTCTGTTTTAATGGGTTCTTCCAATCTACAGGGGTTCCCCAAGGCTCACTGGAACTTTTACTATAATTCTGGGCAAAATCCAATGTTCACATTTATCTGTCCAGGCCTTTAGAAATTCTTCAGTCATCAACTTAAAAGACATTTTTCTTCACTCTATTTTAGCAATCTACTTTCATGTCTAGAACCTTGTTTTTATCTTTTTTTATCTTTTTTTACCTTTTATCTTTTTTTACCCTTGAACCTATAGTTAAAATTCTGTAGCACACTTAAATTACATTGATCCAAAAAATGGAGTTAAAAAAATAAAAGAATATACTTCCTGCACTTTGAACTTCTTTCAAAATTAATGTAATTAATGAGCTTGAAAAAATTTCACCACACACCTAAGATCATTTCACAGCACGTCAGTGTGCTATGGCACACTGGTTGAAAATCACTACTCTAGACCTTAGACTAATTATAATTGTTGGTCATCTCTGAAATCTTGAACTTTGGTGCTCTATCCTTTGATTACAGCTTTTGACCCACTACACTTGCTCTTCCATGTCTTGTGTTCTTGACTGTTACTGGTACTCACGATTTCTCAGCTCCCTCCTCTTTTTCCCTGTCCAGCATGGACCCATCAGTTAATCATCACAACCACTGCCAATCCTCAAGCCAGGGCCCAGTGGACTGTCTTTTCTCTTTGGATTGATAAGTGCTGAAGAAAATGAAACAGCAGGTTGATGGATGCTATCACAAATTTGTGATTTACAGTTATGGCTGAGCTCTTGATAGACAATCAATGCAGACATGGGCTTCAGCCGCTCAACTGAGCTGAGTGCCACTTCGTGTGCCACTCGGGATCAGCAGCAGGACTTCATTTATGTAATGATTAATTCTGCTCCAGAGGAGAATTCTAAGGAAGCAGCCAGTGAAACGGTAACATGAGTCACACGAGACACAATGTTTTGGACGTTTCAATAAAACTCACTGTTTTCACTGCCAAACTTTCCCTTGCCACCACACAGGAATGTAGCGGCTGTCTTTTTGGACCCTGACTGGAGAACTGCACCCTTCTCTAGTTCCTTATGTCTTCATTGCTTCTTTAGGTTAACAGTATCCTACTGAGAAATCAAGCAATCATTTTGCTACAGGTATGAGGGTTCTTGTTTCTGTTAATATCGAAGGGCTCAGTAATAGGGTTACCAATTTCTGCAATCTGGATGTTGATGGTCATTTACCAGAGTCTTCTTTTCTCAGCTCAAATTCTCTTACTTAATTTCTCTTTCCTAATGTAGCTTTCAAACTAAAGTGAGACGAGAATCTTTAGGATCCTCTTTACTGAAGAATGTTGGAGGAATTGTGCTTCCTTCCTTGGGTGACCAACCATCCTCATTGGCTCCAAACTGAGGGGTTTCCCAGGATGCAGAACCATCAGTGCTGAAACCTGGATAATCACGGGAAAACCAGGACAAGTTGGTCACTGTGATTTTGTCTCCTTCCCTATTACCTCAATTTTTCTTATATAAGAAAGATATTATTTTAGTATCTTTGAGAAGCAGCATTCTTCAGGGACCAGTTAATTCTAAAATGAAATCTTTTATGCACCAATGAAAAAAATTATAAAAGTAGCTCTTCACTTTTGTTTAGATGTGTAGTTGCAAACACCCTCTCCCCAATGTTTCACTTCCTTTACAAGAGGAATACAGCTCCCCGTTCAGGAGATTGGAGAGGTGTGTGCTCTTCGGGGTGACCTCTTGCTCCCACCCTGATTCTCAGGTTTGCCTTTGCCCATCTTCCCCAAGTGAGAGACCCACACCTAAGAAACCAAAAGGGCCTGACAGTGTAGGTTCTCCTTTGTGTTTCTTGATTCTGCCGTGTTGACCTGAGGCTCCTTTAGCCCCTATGGCCTGAGCACGCCCTCGCCACTCATTTTTCTAATCAAAGAATTGTTGTGCATGCTATAGGGGACCATGACGCTTATTTTGGGAGAAAACTGTACCCTGCTTCAAGTCTGATACATTTTCTTTTCCTCTACAGCAGGTATGTGCCCCCAAGTCATACGTGAAAAACGTGACCATTTCCTTGATTCATTGAAGATAGGGTTCCTACTTCTAATTTTATTTTATTTTAGTGTTTTCAGTGGTCCCCAAGGAGAGGAACAGAGGGCAGCCACCTTTATTAGCTGTCTTCCTTAGAACTGTTTCTTTGGAGAAAAGAAATTAGACATTCTTCTATTTTTTCCTGAATAGTCTTTTCTTTCTCTTCTCCCAGGTACCTATCATGTTTGGAGGATCTATACAGAGATGGGCTTCCTCAGGACTCCATTTGGGCTCATATTCCAACCTGGTAACCTGGAGATCAAGTGCGCACAGAGTGTATGTATTTCTTTTCATCACTTTTATCCTTTCTGCCACTTCTTTTTCCACTAGAAAAAAAAATTATCAAATTTTATAAAAAAATAAACAAAGACACCTGTTCTTTCAACATTGGTGGAGGGTCTTAAAATAAATTTAGTGGTGTTGCATTAAACATTTTTAAAAAAATGTCTTTAAAGAAAGGCATTAAATATCCAAGCTTCTCATTTTCCTAATGAAAATATTTTGTAGAAAATTACTAAGGCATTTGGTATTGAAGAAACTTAAAGAGAGCTCATTCACTCTTTTAGAGACTCAAAATTTCCATTTAAAGATGATGGTGGTAATTAAAACTTGTTTCTTTGTGGTTGCCAAATAAGCTCTTTATATGAAAGAAACGTTTCTTTCTGTGTAGTTTATACACATCTTGAATTTAATGAAGCTGTAATAATTAAAAATTTAATTTTCCCTTTATAAGCCTAGATTTTACAGGTCTACATACTAGCCTTCTAAATGTCAAATACTACTGTGCATTTATTACTGTGTGATGTAGCAGTAAAGCTCCTTCAAAGGCTTAACTCTGCTCTGTAAATAATGAGACCTAAACCTAGTGATTTCAAGCTGCATGAGCAGGAGTGAGGGGTTATTAGATTTGCTTGTGCAAAGGCAAATAAGGAACACTTTGTAAGACTCATTTAACTCTGAGGTGGAAAACTTCGCAAATCTAGTAGCATTAAAAATTATAGTAAAATGTAATTATACTAAAATATACAAAATTACTAATTATACAAAATTACTTACCTTCCAAATGAATGTATGACATATTGTACCCCTTTGGGGGTTTCTACTGTGTTCCAGGTCCTAGTAATAAAAGGTAAAATACAGGGCTCTTCTTTCAAAGAGTTTGTGTTCATTATTCCCTGTGTGGTAATGGCCCCTGTGTGTTCTGAAGTTTTAGGAATACTCTTCAGTTCCAAATTATAGTCCCCATAAAGTCCACCGTATTTTGAAAAATATGGTGACTGGATTTTCATGGGGCATGCAGAGTCTCTGTGATAAGTAATCAAAATTTTAACTCATTACTTTACGCTTGAGATTCTACCCATAGCCCCCCCTCACATTAAGGCAAATGTATTTAATTCGATTACATTTTTTCTTGCACTTCTTTCCTCTGTCTTTCATCTTCCTCTGAATTTATAGCAAAGCTGAGTATTCGGAACATGTAAGTCATTGACGACAGTGGCACGATGCCAAAGTTTTGGGCTTTCGTTCCATCTTTCTGGTTTCTCTTCCGTAGTCTCCTTTTCTGGATTCTGCTTCTGTAATTGAGCTAAAAATCTTAGCAGTCAGATATGCTTTCCTCAGGTGGTATCAGCCATTCCCACGACTGTCAGTACTGTTTACCAACTGCCTCCACAATCGATTTCTGTGCCTCACACCTCTTCTCTGAGCTCAGGTTAGAGCCTGCCCCAGTTTAAATCCCGCTTTTGTCCTTCACCTGCCATATGGACTTGGAAAAATTACTTAACCTGTATAGGCTTCATTTTTTTCAAGTGAAAAGTGAGCTTAGTAATAGCCCAAAAACTTGTAGGCTTGTTATCCAGACTAAATGAGTTAATGCAGAAAAGTGGGTTTAATAATGATATAAAACTTACAAGACCCAGATTACTTTATATTAGACATATTCTATATGTCTTAGTCAGTTTGGGTGCTATAACAATACCACAGACTGGGTGTCTTAAGCAACAGACATTTATTTCTCCCAGTACTGGTGAAAGGTATGTCTCCTGGAGTCTGAGAAGTTCAAGATCTAAGTGCCAGTGGAGCTGGTGTCTAGCAAGTGAGGTCCAGCTTCATTGTTTGCAGATGGGTGTTTTCTTGTACTTCCCATATAGTGAGCAGATAAGGTGGGGGTAACCTTCTATATCTTATCTTATAATGGCGTACTAACATTCTACCTATGCCAGCCCCACCTTCACAACCTAATCACCTCCCAAAGGCCCCACCTGCTACATTATCACACTGGGAATTAGGATTTCAACGTATGAATTGGTGGGGGTGTGGGAGGGGCCCAGATGTTTAGTACATGACAGCAGGTCATAAAAGCTCTTAGCTATCAGTAACTATAGTGTTAGCTCAGATGGCTAAAAGCTTCCTCTCCGTCTTTGCCAGGTCACAGCATTGTATCTCAAACTCCTCATCGTCCCTCTGCCCTTATAGTTTTTACTCTTCTCCATGTCTGAAAAGAGAAGAGTTTTTACTCTTCCTCATGTTCAAGCAGGTATTCAAACCAGAGTCATCTTCTAGCAGTGCTGCTCATAATCCCACAAGGCCTACCCCCAAATCTCATAGTCCTGAATGTTGAACTACAGAAAGATCAAAATTCCTAAAGTCTAAGATCCCTAATTTCTATAAATCCTGGAAACATTAAAATCCTGAGTTGTGAGATCCCGAAAGCCCGGTTTTGGAGCACCTAGTGTAGTACGCAGGATAGTTGCATCACGATAGTGCATCAGATTGGGTGGAAGTATTACCCTGTTAATGTCTTTATTTGGAAATTAAAGATGGGTTAAGAAGACGCATATGGGTGCCAAGTTGACAAAGGATAGATTTATTACCTTAGTTTTAGGTGTCAACTTGCCTGGATTAAAGAAGACCTAGCAACCTGGTAAAGCATTATTTTGGGTGTGTCTGTGAAGATGATTTCCTGAGAAGACTAGTGTGTGAGTTAGAGGGTTAGGTGCGGAGGAAGACCTGACCTCAACCTTGGTGGGCACCATCCAATTGGCCGGGGGCCTGGAGAGAAGAAATGTGGAAAGTGGTTTGGTCTCTCTGAGAGAGCTGGGACTTTTCTTCTGAGGCCTTCAGACTCGGACTGAGCCACACCACTGGCATCCCAGGGTCTCCAGCTTGCAGATGGCCTGGCGTGGGACTTCTCAGCTACCATAACTGTTTGAGCCAATTCTCTTAATAAATCCCCTCTCATGTACCTACATATACATCCTACTGGTTTTGTCTCTCTGGAGAAATCTGACTAGTAGAGGTTAAATATTGAGGAAACTGAATATTATTTATTTCTTCTCACTGTAGTCTTTGAAATACAATGGAAGAGATCTGTGATATTAGTCCCTTGTAAAAGGCTGTAAAAAATTAAGTGTCTGAAGCTATTTAATGGTGAAAGAAAAGTTTACAAGCTAATTATTATAGGTGCTGCAAAAGCAGAAAATTGCTTAATGGCAATGGTCCAGCAATAACAAGACTTTTAAATGAACAGCATATATTTAAAACATTGGTAAACCACAGCCACTGTCCAAATACTAGTGCAGTGGGTGTTTAGAAGACCCACGGAAGTAAAAGCACAGGGGAAAAATGCAAGAACTAATGCTCTTCCAAATTATCCCGTTGTGTGTGACCTCTGCCCTTTGACACATAGTGCCAGTTTGCTATGTTACATATTTCATCTTCCCATCCTTTCCAATAGTGGAGTTATAAATTGTGTAGAGACTGTGTCTTATGCATGTCTGGCAAATTTTACCCTAACGTTGCCTTACTGCAACGTTGACTTTGTGTGTAAGAATTTTGCATGTGCATAAAAACATTCAAACTTCCCCCGTAAATCATTCCTCAAAAAAATATGCATTTGTGAAAGATAAAGTTTCTCAATCTCATCTCTCTGGGCTACTGCACATCCGATGGTGACCTATTCGGGTTTCTGATCAATTGCCTGTCTGTTTGGTAACTGTTAAACCTGTGGGACTGTCATTACCCATTTACGTTTTGCCCAACCATCTTAATATTGCCTATTTTATTTTGTAAAGTGGCCTATGAAGTTTTCTGTCATGTTTACGAATGTTTCTCGAATAAGTCTCCCGTTAAGAAGGTAAATAAATGTCTGTTTAATAATTTTGAAAAATTATTTTCAGAATTTTGGTCTTTCTGGATTGTGATTGTCAGGATTTTAGGCTTCAGGAATTTTAATTTTTGAGGATTTCGGCATTCAGGATTGTGACATTAGGGATTCTGACTTTCGGAATTATGGCCCAAACTCCTCCTCTCTGGACCTTTTTCATCGTCTCATCTGATATTCTACATATCAGTAAATTCTCTCAGTCTCCATAATTTTAAAAATGTTCTTGTGTATCTTCCTTCATTTCACTGCCAGCTCTCTAACCAACTGCTTGTTTGTTCCTCTGTACTGTCCTATCACGGGAGACTTCTAATCCGCCCCACTGCCTCCACTTTCTACCCATCCCCTCCCACACCCCTCCACTCCTTTCAAGCCATGGGCCATGCTGTGCGTTGTCACCTTCCTGCTTAAATTCTTCACTGGATTTCTATTTTGCTTTTACTGAGTCTATCTCCTTACCACGGTGGAAAGGTTCTGTGTGGTCCAGCCCGCTTTGCTTTGCCAATGGCATTTCGGTTATTACCAAAAATGAAGTGTGCTCCCGGGCACGCCTGTTGCTCAGTGAGTAGGACGCCAGCCCCATACAGTGAGGGTGGTGGGTTCAAAGCTGGCCTCAGCCAAACTGGAACAAAAAATAGCCGGGCGTTGTGGTGGGCGCCTGTAGTCCCAGCTACTTGGGAAGCTGAGGCAAGAGAACCGCTTAAGCCCAAGAGTTAGAGGTTGCTGTGAGCTGTAAGGCCACAGCACTCTACTGAGGGTGACATAGTGCGACTCTGTCTCTAAAAAAAAAAAATGAAGTGTGCTCCCGTTACTCTTCCCTGATTCAGGCTCTTAACAGAAATCAAACTCCTTTCTTCCCAAGGCCTTGGAGTTTCTAAGCCTCAACATTCTTCCCTCAGGTCTCTGTACCTTTTGATCTTTCTCATTCTTCAAGCATCAGCTTAGATGTTGCCTTTCAGTGAAGCTTTTTCTGACCACCCTTTCAGAAGCGATTTCATCCACTCCAGCCTTATTGTTTTTCATCACATCTCCCAATATATTCCCTGCAGGAATTCTTTTGTCTGTTTAATTTTCATGAGTGTTGTCTCTTGTCCTGAAATGAGTGACATAGAGGGAGAAGAACCATGCCAGTTTTGTTCACCACTGTATTCTTAGTACCTAGCAAGGAATGCGTATTTAATGAATAGGGTTAGGGTGAACGAATGAAAGAATGACTACTTCATTATCTCTAAGATGCTATTAAGCCTCTGGATTTCATCAGAATGGGTGTCTTTTGAACGGAAAAGTACACATGTATTACAAGGAGACAGGATACTGAAGCAAAGATGGAAACTAAATAGAGGGGGTGGCAGTGGATGTCCTGGATGTGACTAACCGGTAGATGTGGCCGGGGCAGGAGTAGAAGGTTGAGAAACTGATCTGGGCATTGATCAAAGAGATGGGACCAAGGCCCAGATCAGTTTCTCAACCTTCTACTCCTGCCCTGCCCACATCTACTGGTTAGAGATGGGGCCGTGTGCAGTGCCTGTGGCTCAGTGAGTAGGGCGCCAGACTCATATGCCAGAGGTGGCCGGTTCACACCCAGCCCCAGGCCAAAAACTATAAAATAAAATTAAAAAAAAAAGAAATTAAAAAAAAATAATAAAAGAGATGAGACCCTTGGCTCTCTAATGGTGGAAACCCAAGAAAGATGGTGGGATGCTGTGCAGGCGTCTGTGATGAATACAGAAGAGAAAGGCTGTCAGTGGAGTGAGCAAACAAGTTGATTCAGGGAGCTGTGATGGGCCTGCTTAGGAGGACAGTTAGGGAGCAGTTAGGGAGCCCAGAACATTGGGAGTAATTTCAGTGGGGGAGGTGAAAGAGGGCCGGTCGCGATGGGGCCAGGCAGGCACAGTAGCTGACTGCCTTTAACCCAGGATCACTTGCTTTGCAAGCCTATTAGGGATGTCTTGGGCAGCTCTGCCTTGGGTGTGGTCTCTCCTTGTCTCGAAGGAGTTGTGTCTGAAATACAAACTGGTAAACCCTCAGGCAGGTGGTAGGGCGTTTATTTTGAGAATTCTGACTCATTTTTAAAAATGGAGTAAATGTCATAAAAATAAAAATATTCTAAACCATATACAATGAAAAGCAAATCTTTCTCATACTCTTTCTCCATAGACACCAAGTCTTTCTCCTAAGAGGAAATGACTAGTCCTGAATTCATGTTCATTTTAGAGGAGATAACTCATTTTACAAACAAATAAGTATATAACCCATGCACAAATACTTACCAGAATAAACACAATGTTCTTCACCTTGATTTTTGAATATAGTAGTGCACATAGAGATGCTTTATTCTTTTAAACCAGCAGTTCTCAACCGGTGGGTCGTGACCCACAGGAGCTGTATTAAAGGTCTGCGGCATTGGGAAGGTTGAGAACCACTGTTTTAAATAGTGAACCATTATTCTATCATATGGATGTGAACTTGGAATTTATTTAGCTAGACCTTTAGTTTGTTTTCAATCTTTTATTTATTTTTATTTTTTTTATTGTCTTTATTATTAAATCATAGCTGTGTACAATACTGCAATCAAGGGGTACAATGTGCTGGTTTCATATACAATCTTAACTATTTTCATCAAACTGATTAACATAGCCTTCCTGGCATTTTCTGTTATTATATGAAGACATTTGTATTCTGCATTTAGTAAGGTTTGCCTGTACCCTTCTAAGATGCACCGTAGATGTGGCCCCACCTATTATGTTTTCAATCTTTTGATCTTATAAATAATAGTAAAATGAATGACTTTGCTATGGATCAGTTCCTAATATAAATAATCGATATAATATAATTTGATATAATTATCAAAGTGGCTTTTCAGGATATGTACATTTCGAATTTAGGCTATTGCTAACTCATCCTTCTCAGAAGCTGTTTCAATTTGTATTCTCATTGAGGGCACGTCAAAGTGCCGCTTTCCAAACCTTTGACAGAAGTTTACATTTTTGTTTTTTAAATAAAACTCTGTGATCACTGTCAATTTGGCAAGTGGAAAATGTCTACCTGCATGTGTGGTTAAGAGCTATTTGAGGTTTTCTTTTTATTTGTTCATTTATTTTTCTTTTGCTACTATTGTCCACGGCCTTTGCTGAAATTTCAGTGGGGATGTTAAGCCTTTCCTTGTGCAGTTTATTATCTAGTAATAAAATTAACACATTGTCTGTGGTTTAGTTGTAGCTTTTTTCCTCAGTTTTATTTTGCCTTTATAGAATTTTTTTTCTTGACTTTGAGAAATTCTTTTTTTGTTTGTTTGTTTTTCTTTGTTGTTTTGAGATATTCTCACTCCGTCACCCTGGGCAGAATGTCATGGCATCATGATAGATCACACTAACCTTGAACTCTTAGACTCAAGTGATTTTCTTGTCTTTGCCTCCTGAGTAGCTGCGACAACAGTTGCCCACCACACTGCCTGTTCTATTTTAGTAGAGACAGGGGTCTTGCTCTTGCTCAGACTGGTCTCTAGCCCCTGAGCTCAGGTACCTGCCTTGGCCTCCCAGAGTGCTAGGATTACTATACCAGCCAGTACACCTGGCTTGAGAAATTGTTTTGGTAGTTGAATTTATAATTCTTTCAATTGGCTTGTGGGTTTTGATTCAAATTTAGAAGAACATTCTTCACTCAAAGTTTATTTTGAAATTTCCCCTGCCATGTTTTTACCTGTGTATTTATATTTTTATGTTGTTTATGATGATGCCATCTATTGAATAAATTATATTTTCTTCATTGATTTGAAATGAAACGTTTATTAAATATCAAGTCCTTTTATATATTTGATCTATTTATTGATTGTCTTTTGTAACAGTTTTTATTATTATTACTAATTAAATGTGCTTTTTTGTACCTTTATGATAGTCCTGCGCTCTTTTCATAATATGTTTTCACTTCTTATAAATTAAATCCTTCAGAACTTTTCCTTTCACCATTTTCCTAGTGATTTTCCTTTGCTATTTTTGCATAGGAACTTGAGAACCCGCTTGTTTCCTTCTAACATGTCTTACTGATTATTTTTATGGTGTTGAATCTTCCTTCCTACAGACATGAACTTTCCATTTGTTCTTTGTGTCTCTTACGTCCCACAGGAGCATTTAAAAAAAGCTTCTTCTAGAAAGATCACACATGCTTCTATTTCATTACTTTGTGTTTTATATTTTTTGCTAATACTGTAACTGGGGCTATTTTCAAAAATGTATCTTTAACTTGCTTTTATAGGTGAATCTTTTGATTGCTATACATTAATTTTAGATTTGGTTACTTCCTGAGTTCTCTTATTATACATTGTCATTGATTCTTTTGGTTATTTAGGAGCACTGGGTTTTGACTAAGATATATATCTAAATCATCTAGGATTAAAAAAAAAAAGATTGATGCCTGCTTTTAAAGGTTCAGTAAGCCTGCATACATTCTAAACATCTATGTGTTACATAGTTTCACAGGTAATTTTTTTTTTTCAGATAGATATGAGAGTATAAATGTTTAGGTTACGTTGTTTTCATTTCCAAGGTAAAGTTCAAGTTATGACTGAGCCCTTCACCCAGGGACTATGCTGTGTACCCTTACATGGTGCACGTTAGGTGAGAACTTGCCCATCACCCTCCCTCCTCCCCTTTGCCTTTCCTTCCTCCACCCACCCCTCATTAGAATATACTTGTGTTTATCTTTTGTGTGGACGTGAAGTTGTTTAGATATTGGTTTCATATTGGTATTGAGTATATTGGATACTTGCTTTTCCATTTTTTATGAAACTTTACTAAGAAGAATGTGTTTCAACTCCATCCAAATACATGCAAACTGGATAAAACCACACATTAAAAAGATTATACATCATGATCAGGTGGATTTTATCCCAGGGATGCATAAATCCACCAATGTAATTCACCGCATAAATAAAAGCAAAACCAGAGATATACGATCCTCTCAATTGATGCCGAAAAAGCATTTGGCAAAATTCAGCATCCTTTTCTAACAAGAACACTTAAGAAAATAGGCATTGATGGGACATTTCTTAAACTGGCAGAGGCCATCTACAACAAACCCACAGCCAATATCACAGTGAATGGAGGAAACCTGAAAGCATTTCTGCTTAGACCTGGAACAAGAGAAGGTTGCCCACTATCGCCACTGCAATTCAACATAGTGCTGGAAATTCTAGCCAATGTAATCAGGCTGGAGAAGATCAAGGATATTCAAATGGGGACAGAGGAGCTCAAACACTCCGTCATTGCAGATGACACAACCTTATTCCTAGAAAACCCCAGACACTCAACTACAAGGTTCTTAGATGTGATCAAGAAATATGGTAATGTTTCAGGATACAAGATCGATGTTCACAGGTAATTTTCAAACCTACCCAGCACAAGAACAGTATTTAAATTAAGAAAACATGAGATAAAAGTGCTAAGTTTGGGCTGGTTGATATTAGAGATAACTTTATAGTAGGGAATCCATGGCTTTCTGAATATTAAATGTGTCCACAAAGTCTAGATTATAGACATACCCTTTTCCTCTCTCTCTTTCTCTTTCTCCCTCCCTTTGTACCTGAAAGCAAAACACCAATAATGCAACTTTGAGACATGTATATAAATGTATATAAATGCATATAAATGAGATCTAGGCAACGCTCTCAACCTTTACTTTCTCAGTTTGTTTTACACTAATGTGTTAGTTTTTATGTTCTGAGAACTTGTTTGCATTTCTCTATATTAATGATCATAGCATGTTTTTTTCTATTTACAAGCAGATTTTATGTAAAACATAAAGGAAACTCAGGTCATTCGGCTGTTTTCTTGGATATAGTTTCTGTTATATTAAATAGAACTGCTTATAAAAATTGTACAGCTACACAATTACTGAAATTCCTGCTTAGCAATGAAAGGTCCAGTATCTGCACATATTTTTCCCTAGTCTAAGAGCCTTTAAAATTATTTTTTGTTTCAATAGGGAGAGGCTGACAAATAAATACACAGTTGCAATTCTGTAAGCTATGCGGTAAATGTGGAGTAGCCAAGACTTCTTAACTCATATCAGAAGAGGAGATATTCTTAATATATTCAAACAACTATCAAAAACAAGGAATGGTAAAGCTGAGAGGAACCTATGGAAAATAAATGCATTGGTGTTTTTCATTCTTTAGATTCCTTACTGTCTTTAAACATTAAGTTGCTTAAATGTTTTTTATCTTGCCTGACATGAATTATGCATTTTCAATATTGTTTTAGAAAATATTATTTGTTTATGAAGTTGACCAGTTTTCTCAAAAATGTATAGGTTGTTTGTGTTATAAAATGAGTGAATTCTTCTTGGAAGTTTGAGGGGAGAGTGGAGAGGCGGTTAGGTTGTGGGCAGCTGAGGTTAATCTTGATTTTTTTTTTAAAGGCATACTGCACTTACAAAGCTACAAAAACCTAATGATTTTTTTCTAGACTATCCTGAATTTTGTTTTGCCTTTATTAATTGATTTCCAATTTCAGGAGCTTCATTGGTCTTCTGTCTGATGTTTGAAATTGAAACATGTAGTATTTTAGCTTCTAAGGCACATTAGCCTCATTCTGAAGACCCTGAGCCCATATGACCAGATGCACCAAATGCTTTGATGCTGTCTCTGAAACTGCCCTTCATGGCTTTGTCATCATCTCCAAAGTATTATTTTAAGATATAAGTGAAGTTCAACCCTTGTTCTAGTTGTAGGAGATTAGGGTCGAATATCATTCTTAGAAAGAGAAGAAAGAAAGGAATGGAGAAAAAAAGAAGCTCCTTAGGATACAAACCCCTGGACCTTGACATTCCTAACTGGATCCAAACTGTACTTGGATTTAATGTTGCAAAATCCTGGGAGTGAAAACAGCTCATGTGAAAAATTACACATGGCGAAGGGATAGTCAGGGAACCCATTTCACAAAATAACCCTGGTAAAGCCATTTTGATTGAAATGAATTTTGGAAAACTAAGTTGATTTCATATAAACATGCCTTTCTCTGTTAGTCGTTCTTTCACTTTTTTCTTACAAAGTGTTAATTGTTCAGTAAAACAATGTTTATCCAAAGGAGAAACATGTTACGTATGCAGACGTGAAATGGAAACAAATCAATTTACACCAGAATTTGTATATATCTATCTGGGAAAGCACAATAACAGTACTCAGTTCCAGGGTTGAGCAAGTGCTTTGTGTTTTTTTGTGTGTGTATTAGCCTGCTGGACCACAATACCCACACACCACCAGCTGGTGGCTTGCACAACAGAAATTTATTTCCTCACAATGGTGGAAGCTGGAAGTCCAAGACCAAACTGCTGGCAAATTTGGTTCCTGGTGAAGAATAACTGTCTTCTTGCTAATACCTCACCACCTTTCCTCTATCTGTCTGGAGAGAGAAAGAGAGAGCTCAGGAGTTTTTTCCTCCTCTCATGAGGACACAGTTCTACTGGACTAGAGACTCACTTAATGACCGCACTTAACCTTGATTACCTTCCCAGAGGCTCTACCTATCTCCGAGTAGAGGATGAAGGGTTCAATGTATAAATTTTGGGGAGGAAGAAACTCAATTCCATGCATATACTTTTAAATAAAAGTTGTCTTACAACTAAATAAAATTAGCTTTGTGGAAACCGCCCCCCCCCCAAAAAATGCAATTAGTTTTTGCATGGGCAATCTCAATTAGTTTAATACCTCCAAAATATTTTTTTTCTTATCATTAAGCTTTTCTGAGTCCTATTTTTCTCCACTCCCCATTGACATTTCCAGGTAGAAATGGAAAATGAAGGCTACAGGAAAGATAATAAATAGAACAGAAAAGAAAGCTGTTTTGAACAAAAAGTGAGGGGATATATTCTGAATCAATTTGAGGAATGGAATTAAAAATTATCAAAAGCAAAATGAAAATATACACCCTCCTCCACTGCTTTCTTTCTTCTCTGTACCCTTCAAATTCCTTAACGCTGAAATGTAAGCTTAAAAACAAACTTCAGACCAATCTTTGGTTGTTTATGATTTTAGTTTTGTTTTTTTTTTAATTGTCTGATCAAAAGAAAATTATCAAGGTCATGGGGTTTTTTTTCTGTCTTTAAATTTTTTAACCTTCTTTTGTGCTAATAATACTTTCTATAATCCGTGGGTCTTTGAAAGATGAGTTAAATTAGTGTAGTGGTATTATAGAAAGAAAAATATTTTGAATCTTAAAGGCAAAAGATGTGTCTTTAAAATGTTTTGTCCAATTTCACTACATAATGACACCATGAATATCAAGGAAGGGTTTGGCTAGGTATGGAAGAGCTTCCTTCAAACATTTTCCCACAAAACAGGAGTAGTGACATATGTATAGCTTGTATTTTGGCATCTAGCCTTTACTTAGTAAGCCATCAATAAATTATGGAATGAAAGAAAGAGCTCCCTTCACTGAGAGGTGATCAAGTACAGGCTAAGGGGAAATTATGTGTCCGGTCTGGGAGTTTCACTGTTGATCAGCCAATGGTTTTGGAAAAGCCATTCCTGACTTTTCTTGGAACTTGTCTCCTAAGCTCTGGAAAGTTGTAAACGGTCTTCTCTGATTTGAATGTCAAACATCTATTGAAGTTTCCTTAGATTTTCTCTCTGGCAGATCGTTTTGTTCCAAGGATATTTATAGAGAAACTGAAATTCCAGCAGGAGTTCTAAGTGGTGTTTGGATTCCTCTTTCTCCCCATAATGGGTCAAAAAAAAAAAAAAAGACAGAAGGCAGCAGAGTGGGAGGACAAATGACTGCTTCTGATGGCTTTGGGGGTGCAGAGACGTGGCTAAAAAACAAAAGCCCTTGCCAAGACAGGTTTGAGGAGCTTTCTGGGTTTTGTAGGGGTGCACTGCAGAGAATTACAAAACATAAGGCGTCCGTGTCAGGCTGCCTCATCTTCAGGCATGCATGGTGGAGTGTTGGCGGGTGGTGACCAAAGTTCTGTTTCCTTAGTTGGGCAAAGTCATGAGGTGTGTAGTGAGAGCTGCCTCAGATATTTGGTCAGCTGTGTGAGCCTCTCCAGGGCAGGAGTCCTCTCCTCTCTGCTTGATCATGGAGCCTCCCGGAGCATTCTTCTCTCAACTCTGGACTACTTATTTTTAGTACCCCATCACCACCTCATGAGCACTATCTCAACTCTCATTTTCTCCTTAACGTTTTAGGAGTGAACTTATGAGCCTCATATGTAACTGGTTTGGACATATGTGAATATTATTAGATGGCGCCAAAAAATATGCACATTTTAAGAAAGAGAAAAAGCTTATTAAATTTGTAATGCTAAAGGCACGTTTTAACTTCTATAATGACAAGAGCTGCCCAAACGTGACTTATATTCATCATTTGTTTTAGACAGAATCTTACTTTGCTGTCCCTATCAGAGTGCCATGGTGTCAGCTCATCTCACAGCAACCTCAGAGTCCTGGGTTCAGGTGATCCACCTACCTCAGCCTCCCAAGTGTCTGAGATTATAGATGCCTGCCACAATGCCCAGCTGATTTTTCTGTTTTTAGTAGAGATGGGATCTTGCTCTTGTTCTAGCTGATCTAAGACTCCTGAACTCAGGTGATCCACCTACCTCAGCCTCCCAAGTGTCTGAGATTATAGATGCCTGCCACAATGCCCAGCTGATTTTTCTGTTTTTAGTAGAGATGGGATATTGCTCTTGTTCTAGCTGATCTAAGACTCCTGAACTCAAGTGATCCTCCTGCCTCGGCCTCCCAGAGTGCTAGGCCTGGCCTATTATCAGTATATAATTATCAATTTAATATAGTTTTTTCCTTTCTTAAAATGTTATACATTTTTTGGCACCCTCTGTGTATACATAAATGCTCTTAATGCAAGGGGCATTTTATTTCATAATTTCCATGTGCAACAACTTGTTCTCATAAGGAATACTTTCACAGCATTTATTTGTCAGAGGAGTTAATTCAGAACCTTTCTATAAGGAGGGGGAATCCTCTGCAGAGTAAGTGAAAGCCTCTTTGCTACCTAAGTAAGTAGGAAATAGCATAGATTATTCTAGTTTATTTAGCAAATAATCAACAGATCTATTTGGCAAATATTTATCTCCTACTGACCACGTGCAGGACACTATCCCTTTTTGTTCTTCACACTGCAGATAACCTCTGTCTCTTTCCTTGCATGAACATTTTGAAATAGAAGGAATATTTTCTGCTTAAAATCAAATCTTGGATTCCCCAGAACAAAGCTATACCTACCTAGAACCCAAACACTTCTTTTTACCCAGTAATTTATGGATGTATGAACAGTTAGAGTTACTTTTGGGCAATAATTTGCATCTTGATTTTAAGCTTAGCTCGGTGTATTTGGTCTAAAAATTAGTCAGGGTATTTTAGTGTTTAGATTAATTGTACACTGAGACTTCTGTTCCAAGATACGAGTAGAAATCTAGAAAAACAAATAAGCAATAGAAATCATAACCAAGATTTTTGAATTTGGGAAATCAAGTTGTATTTTTGGATAAAATTAGAATTTATTTTGTCAGAGAAATATTTCTTTTTGTATTTATTTTATGTTTCTTTCTGTGTGCTCCCATCCTTCTAATTAGTTTTAGGCTTTCCGGACTGTCTTTCAAAAATCGATGGTCTTTCAAAAAATCTCAGGCTCAAAAAAAAAAAAAAAAAAAAACAAACAAAAACAAAAACAAAACTCAGGAATGTAAGTTTGTTTGGAATTATTTTTTATTTCTTGAATAAAAGGTAACAAACTAAGTCAAGAATACATCTATGTTAACTGTTAGAAGATTGGAAAGTATTTATTCTAATAGACACTAGCTATGCCATGATGATAGATGTGGTAAAATTTTTTTAGCAAATTTCTTGCATCAATTCATCACTTTATGTGTTCTTTTACTCATTAAAAATCGTTTGTTGTTATATTGTCAGAGGTGTAAAGTAGTTTGGAAATAGTAGAATTGAAATCCTCTTGTGTCATAGCCAATGGTTGAAAGGTATGAAAGAATGAAATTGATAAGGAAATAGGAGAGAAAGAAGAAAAGGGAACTAAATGCAGGACTCAAGATAGATTAGTTCCTAAACCCTATTCAAACTAATGACTATCACAAGGGTAGGAAGATAGAAAATTTAATGGTGTAAAGCAATGTTTTATTTTCTTCCTATAAAGATATAATCCCCAAAGTCACCTTGTAGTTGAGCAGATAACACAAATATAGCATTACTTTTCAAATTTAAGAAATATTTTAGGGCGGCACCCATAGCTCAGTGGGTAGGGTGTCGGCCACATACACCTGGGCTGGCGGGTTTGAGCCTGGCCCAGGCCAGCTAAACAACAATGACAACTACAACAAAACAGTAGCCAGGCATTGTGGTGGGCGCCTGTAGTTCCAGCTACTTGGGAGGCTGAGGCAAGAGAATCACTTAAGCCCAAGAGTTTGAGGTTGCTGTGAGCTGTGACTCTACCACAGCACTCTACTCAGGGCGACATAATGAGACTCTGTCTCAAAAGAGAAAAAAAAAGAAAGAAATATTTTAGTCAGATGAAAAATACGACTTTGATTCCTTTGAAAATTATAAAATTGTTTTTACTATAATCTTTCCTAAAGTGGCATTATTTTATGTTTGCATTTCTTTGAGAAATCTCACATGATCAGGAAATAAGCATTTATTCTAATTCCCGTTTTTTGGTAATATTATTATGCAAGGTCATTTGCAAATTATTTGTAGTAGGCTTGGGTAAAATTTCCCTTGCATAAGCAGATAACTCTCCAAAATTTAGTGGTAGTAGTGGTTTTCTAACATATGTTAAGTATTAGCATTTACTTCTCTTCTGTTTTTTTCTCTCTTTCAACAAGTAGTCTAGTAAAAATGGTATTGCTTCAACTTTAAAAACAAATGGGAAATAAGAGTTAAAAGATTGTATAAAAACTATATAGTTTTGCACATAAGTTTGGAATGTGTAGAGCCTCAAGGCTTGTCTGGAAAACAGAGTCTGAAACCGGTTCTCCCTCTAATGGGAAGGACCTGTCACATTCCACAGATCTATTGCAAGGGTCAAGTTCACTGGGTGACCAGGAGTACAAGTAAGGGAAAGGGCCAGTACTTTAAAGGCCCAATAACAAATAACATTGGCAAAAAGGAAGAAACAAAAGTGAGTTGTGTTTCAACTGTAACAGGCTAGTTGTTCTTGATTTCTTGTGTAGTCTTTGAGCACCTTGTAATAAATATTTTCTTCATTTCTGAGATGATTTTGTCTTTTCCATTACTTTTTTTTTCAGAGTTCAATCAACTAAAAAAATAAAAAAATAAAAAAAAATATTTTTCATTTCTACTTATTTCTTTGCTCCATGTCTAATTTTGGTACCCATTTCTAACTCAAGGTAGTTTTTTTCTATCCTCAAGTGTTTGTTGAGTATGTTTACCTCTGTATGACTATGAGCTTAAAATTTTTTTCCTGTCCCTTAGGTTTTTTTTTTTTGTCTTTTGTTTTTTTGAGGATGGAGGTGTGGAGGAAATTTTCCTAAGTTGGTACTTATGAAAGTTTGTGTCCCCAGCGTTTTGCAATAGCTCTGTTAAATTTCAATTTTCTTTTACTTATTCCAACAAGTATCATTCCCAGTTTAATTACCCCCTGCCCTTCCAGCACAGCACAGCACAGGTGCTTCAGGGAGCTCTGTTTGTCTATTGGAGGAATTCAATTAGATAACATATATCATTATTTGGAACAGGGCATAGAAAATAGTAACTAATAAATAAATGTTAGATGCTATTCTTATTAATTTCATGGAAAGAATTTTCAATCTTGTGTTGATCAAGAGTCTTTGCTCTAATATCATTATCTTATTTTCATTTTTTAAAATTAAATCATAGCTGCATACATTAGTGCAATCAAGGGGTACAATGTGCTCATTCCATACACCATCTGAAATGTTTTCATCAAACTGTTTAACATAGCCTTCGTGGGATTTTCTTAGTTATTGTATGAAGACATTTGTATTCTGCATTTAGTAAGGTTCGCCTGTACCCTTCTAAGATGCACCATAGATATGGCCCCACCAATTACCCTCCCTCTACCCCAACCTCCCTCCTCCCCTCCCTACCCATATTCTTGTGCTATAGTTGGGCTATAGCCTTCACATGAAAACTTTAAATTAGCTTCATAGTAGGGCTGAGTACATTGGATACTTTTTCTTCCATTTTTGAGATAATTTGCTAAGAAGAATATGTTCCAGCTCCATCCATGTAAACATGAAAGAGGTAAAGTCTCCATCTTTCTTTAAGGCTGCATAATATTCCATGGTATATATATACCACAATTTATTAATCCATTTGTGGGTCAATGGGCACTTGGGCTTCTTTCAAGACTTAACAATTATGAATTGGGCTGCAATAAACATTCTGGCACAAAAATATCTTTGTTATAATGTGAGTTTTGGTCTTGGGATCACTTCTAATCTCCACCCCAAAGATTTGCATTCTTAGGTGTTCCCAAAAGCCTATATTTTTAATTCCCAGGGTTATTCTGAGTAGCAAGGCTTAGGAACCTGTGTCCAGAAAGGCCCATAAACCAGAAAACCATCCCATTATCCCAGTTGGCTTTATAAAAGATAGTCAGTGGGAGGGGGATGGATGATGAGGGGTTGTTTGGAGAGTACAGTGAGTGTGTGTTGCTTCAGTGAGGTATACACTAAAGGCCCCGATTTCCCAATGCAGTATGTCAAGATAGCAAAATTATTCTTGTGCCCTATGAATATATGCACAAAAAAATAAATGGGAAAATTTTAAAAAATAAAATAAAAGTTAAAAAATTAAAGTAAGGGAAGTGCCTGTGGCTCAAGGAGTAGGGCACCAACTCCATATACTGGGGAGGGAAGGTTCAAGCCTGGCCCCGGCCAAAAGAGAAAAAAAAAAAAAGTATATATATAAATGTCCGAGGATGACTGGTGGGACAAAAAGTGGCTCTGCTCTTAGCAACAATGTTGACCCACTCCTCAACTCCCATAAACTTCCCATAACTGGAGGTTTCCAGCTTCTTATCTTTGAAATGAGAAAATTGGACAAAATAATCTCTAATCCTTTCTTGTTATGAATTTATTTGATTCTATGTAAACTGAATTTCTTATCATTCAGGATAATGATATTTTTAAAGGAATTGGAATCAACCCCCAGAGAGGAGTTATGATATTTTTAGCACCTCCTCCTGATTTTGCTAAGGAACTGGTGTCCAGCTCTCATCTTCCTACCCTGTGTTAAGTCAGTGATCCTTGAGACTGGCACAACATTCTCAGAAATCTGTCCTCTTACTCTCTGCTCCCCAGAAACTCCAGAATTACAGTTTCAAATCTTGCTTTATTTTACGTTTACCATGAAAGCTTTTTATAAAGTACAGGTACCCTTGACAATTAAATCAAAATCTTTGTGATGAGGCTTGGGTATCTGCATTTTTAAAGTCAATCAAATAATGGTGTTGCACAAGAAGGTTAGAGTCACTGAGCTAGGACATCCCAGAGCTGGTCTGAACTCAGCAGGGGTGTCTGGGTCCCCTACATTTCCTCTTCACCCAAGTAAAGGGAATGAGAGTGTAGGGGAGAATTTGCTGCATTGCAAAAATTCAGTTTTCTGAATATAGCTCTTCTCTGCTTAGTCCTACATACCAAATTTTAGATACACCAAGTCAATATTTAGTGCATACTGTAGATATCAAATGGAAAATCCAGGTCAAGTGTCACCATCATGTACCCACTAGCTAAGACCTAAGTCGAATCTCTTAAGATTGTATTTCTTCATTTGCACAGTGAGGCTGACATTTCCCTTTGACTTCACAGAGTTGTTAGGTAGATCCAACAGGATCATATTTGTGAATTTTCCTTGTAAATTATAAAGTGCCATGCATATTGAATAAGTTTAAGCACTTTATGTCCCTATGTAGAGAAGTAGTTCACAAATTTAACAGAAATGATGTCAATTCTCCACAAAATAATGTATAGATTCAATGCAATATTAATAACAATCAAAATCCCCAAGTTTTTAAATAGAAAGTGACAAGTTGGTTCTAAAATTTGCATGGAAATGCAAAAGAGCTAGAATAGTCAAAACAGTTCTGAAAAAGCTGCATAAACTTGGAGAACTGACATTATTGATTATGAAGCAACAGTACTCAAGATAGTATGATATAAGTGTAAAGTTCAATGAAATAGAGTAGTGAATCCCAAAATAGACCCATATATATTAAATATATTGCCATTTGATTTTTGACAAAATCAAGGCAAGTAAATTAGATGGAGAAAGGATAATCTTTTCAACAAATGGAGTACAAATGTAAATAAAAGAGCTAAGTAGCTATGACAACTAAAAGAAATCATAGGAGAAAAATCTTACCAACACCTCTTAGCTAAAGTTAAAATCTAAAGGTTCCCCTTAGCCAATGTTAATTTGGGCTAAGCAATGATTATTAAATAGGACACAAAAAACAAAAGTTGATAAATTATATTTCATCAAATTAAAAAGTTCTGTCCTTCCAAAGGCAGTGTTTGATAAAATACTTGTATCAATAATATATAAGGAACACACACAACCAAATAAAACTCACAACTTATGAAAAAAGAAATGTGCAACTTATGTACAAAAGATTTAAACATATGCTTTACCAACAATGATACATGTACAGAAAAAGAACACACAAAAAGATGCTCACCGTCACTAGTTAATGAGATTCCACTGCACACCTACTAGAATAACTAAAGTTAAAAAGACTGTGGCTAGAATATGGAATGACTAGAACACCTAAGCATTGATGGTGAGAATGAAAAGTGTTATGGTCCCTTTGGAAAACAGTTTGGCTTCTTGCAAAGTTCAATATACACTTACCATATCACCCAAGAATTTCATGCCTACGATATGTCCACAATGGGTTACTCAAAAACTTCCTTATTAGCTTTTTTCATCACAGCTGTCATAGTCCATTTTTGTTGCTATAAAGGAATAATTGAAGCTGCGTAATTTATTTATAAAGCAAAGAGGCTTATTCGGCTCATGGTTCTGCAGGATGTACAAGAAGCATGGTACTAGCATCTGCATCTGGTAAGGGCCTCACATTGCTTCCATTCATGGCAGACACTAAAGGAGAGAAGGCATCACATGGTGAGAGGAAGGAAGCAAGAGAGAGGGAAGGGAGGGGTCAGGCTCTTTTTAACTGTCAGTTCTCATCAGAACTAAGAGTGAGAACTCATTCACTTTCCCAAGAATGGCACCAAGGCATTCAAGAGGGATCCACTCCCAAGGACCCAAACACCTTCCACCACTCCTTACTTCCAACATTCGGGATCAATTTCAATATGAGGTTTGGAGGAGACAAATATCTAAACTATATCAACAGGCAAAAACTAGAAATAACTTCAATTGTTAATCAACTGGTGAGTGGATAAACAAATTGTGGTGTAACTGTACAATGAATACTACTCAGAAAAAAAAAATAATGAGCCAGAGATATAATATATCCTTTAGTATAGATGAATTGCTAAAACATTGTATTAATTGAAAGAAGGCAGACACAAAGGATATATACTATTTGATTATATTGATATGAAATTCTAGAAAAGACAAAACTGACAGAAAGCAGATCTGAGGTTGCCAAGGGTCAGTGGTAGAGGTGGGTGATTGAATACATAGGGACCTGAGGGAATTTTTTGAGTGATAAAAATATTCTATATCATGATATGGTGATATTACAGACCTGTATGGATTTATCAAAACTCAGTGAATTGCTTAATCAAAATGGTGACATTTATATACAAAATATAATCCAAGAAAGATGACAAAATATTATTAGAGGCTTATATTTGCCAGGCACTGTGCTAGGAGTATCAAGAGGAATCAGACATGGCTCCTGTCCACAAATGCTTGCAATAATAATTTTTTAAAAGTATAGTAAAGCATGGTAAGTGCTATGATAGAGATCTATAACACAATAGAGATTGATTCTAACCAGGGGCAGGAGAGCAGGCTAGGTGGTATTGGAGCTAAGCCTTGAAAGACAGGTAGCTATTTGACAAGTAATAAATGAGAGAAAAGCAATTCTAGGCAACAAGAGCAGAAGAACAAAGCCTTGCAATCTGGAAATAGCTCAGTATATTTCAGGAAATTCAAGTGGTTAGTTGAAACATAAGATTCCAGGAACAGCAGGTCTAGAGATGAAAATTGGATGACGGAAGACCTTAAAATGTTGCATAACATGTACTAAAGTGCTCAGATTTTATCCTACAAACAAAAAGAAATTCATGAATTGTTTTAAGCTATAACATACGTATTCAATTTTGTGTCCTGTAAATAAGACTTTGGAAGCAGGGAGGAAGGCAGATTGGAGGGTACTGACAGATTGAAAACTGAGAGACCAGTTAAAAGACTATTGCAGTTATTCACGTAAGAAAAACTATGAAATTTTTCTGTGGAGAAGAGTAATCTAGAGAGGAAATATATGAGAGCTAATAAAAGAATATAACTGGACAGAATGGGTTTGTGGATGCCACATAAAGCGATGGTAAAGAGTCAAAGATTACCTGTTGGATTCTAACTTGGGTAATGGGGTGGCTGCTGGTGATATATATCAAAATTGAGAATGCAAAGAAAGAACAAGTTTGGGAGGGAAAGAAGAATTCAGTCAGAGGCATAATGAGTATGCCACCTCTGTGGCTGCATGGAGCCTAGGCTCAAGATTGGCTGCGACTCTGATCCTGCATAGCAGGGAAATCAATCCCTGCTATTTGTACTCTTAGCCAGAGAAAAGTCAGGTGGACTCATCCAGACTCAACCTATCCTTGAGCTGTCCAAAGTGCCATATGCCCTTAACCAAATGAAGAAGCTCCTGGCCTCTAAGGAATTAACATGCCCCTAGTTTGGCCAAGTGTCTGTGTGCCCATACACAAGACCTAAAAACATGCCTCCAGATTGGCCTAGCAGCTTTGGGCTCAGGCCCAGGGCCAGAGCAGCTACATGCTCATGGCCCAGGCCAGAGAAATAGCCCTATAATCCCACTCTGTGGACATGCATCTGAATCCACCAAGAGGCCATACACCTGTGCATCTGGCCAGATTAACAATCCCATGGCTCTGACATGAGCAAGCTAGACCCCAACCTGGCCAACCTATGTGTATGCACACACTTCTGGCTTAAGAAACAGCCCAGCTGGTCAACCACTAGCAAGGCTAGGCTACTACCACTCCAAACTTTCACAGACACTTGTAAACATCACTAGCATGGATTAAAGCTGAAGAAACTTCATGGCAACTACACTGCCAGCATCCACTTGGAAACAAAGCCAATGCACCACACCCAAATGACATTCTAGGACCCATATATAAGAATAAGTCCTTCTCTAGAAAACCTCCATAAAATTGGAAGAGGCAACTATTCCATCAGATACATAGAAATTAGCAGAGGGACACATTAAACACGAAAATGGAAGGAAACATGGCACCTTTAAAGAAACACAATTATTCTCTAGTAAAAGACCTCAATAATAAGCAAACATACAACATGTCAAAAAAGGAATTAAAAATAATAATCTAAGGAAATACAGCAAGATACAAGAGAATATAGGTAGATAATACAACAAAATCATGAAAACAACTCATGATTTGAATGAGAAATTCAACAAAAAGATATAAAGAACCAAGCAAAAATCTTACAGTTGACAAATTCAATGAGTGAAATAAAAAATACAATCTGGAACTTTAATGACAGACTACATCAAGCAGAAGAAAGAATTTCTGAACTTGAAGACATGTCTTTTGAAATAACTCAGGCATCCAAAAAAGAACAATAAGGTGGTGGAGGATAAGGAGAAAGAAGAAAGAAAGAAAAAAAGAAAGAAAGAAGAAAAAAATGAAGAAAGTCTATGAGATTTATTGGACATCATTAAGCAAACCAATCTTCTCATTATGGGAACTCCAGAAGGTGAAGAAAAAGAAAAGGATGTAGAAAACCTATTTAATAAAATTATAGCTGAAAACTTCCCAAGTCTTTGGAGAGAGATGAACAACCAAATCCAGGAAGCTCAAAGATTCCTAAATATATTCAACCCAAATAGGTCCTCTCCAAGGTATATTATAGTCAAACTGAAAGTGAAAGGGGGCAGGGGGTAGGGATGGGAATTGCCTGACAAGAATATTATTCAGCAAAAATATTCTGCCAAAATGAAGGAGAAATAAACTCTTTCCTAGACAAGGAATAACTAAGGGAATTCATCACCAGTACTTTGGCCTTTCAAGAAATGCTTAAGGGAGACCTATATCTGAAAGCAAAAATATAACTATCATGGTGAAAATACACAAAATTATAAAACTCATTGTTATACAACAGAATGAAGAATAAACTATATGATCATCTCAATAGATGCAGAAAAAAATCTTAATTTTTCTAAAATTCAATATCCTTTCATGATAAAAAGCGTGAGTAAATTAGGTATAGCATGATATCAGCTCCATGCAATAAAGACCATGTATGACAAATCCACTAGTAACATTATATTGAATGGGGAAAAGCTAATGCTTTTTCTCTGTGAACTAGATCAAGACAAGGATGCCCAATTATTCAATGTAGTCTTGGCCAAAGAAATTAGGCAAAAGAAAAAAAATAAAGGGCATCCAGTTTGGAAAGGAGGAAGTCATAATGTTTCTATATACAAAGGACATGATCTTATATATAGAAAAACCTAAAGACTCTACCTAAAAACTCCTAGAACTGATAAACAAATACAGTAAAGTTCTAGGAAACAAAACTAACATACAAAAATCAGTAGTTTTTTTATGCATGAACAGAAATAAATCTGAAAAAGAAATCAAGAAAGCAATCCCAGTTACAATAGTTACAAAAAAAAAAGCACAAACAAACAAACCCAGAAAAAACAGCTTATGAGTAAATTTAAACAAGGAAATGCAATAACTTTATAAAGAAAAGTATAAAACATTGATGAAATAAATTAAAGAAGATGCACAAAAATGGAAAACATCTTATGTTTATTAACTAGAAAAATTAATACCAGTAAAATGACTATATTACTCAAAACAATCTATAGATACGATATAATCCTTATCAAACCACTAATGGCACTCTTTACAAAAACAGAAAAGAAAATCTAAAATATGTACATAACCATGAAAGACCTTAATAGACAAAGCAATCCTGAGCAAAAAGAAAGAGATTCCAAAATCTACTACAAAGCTACAGTAATTGAAACAGCATGATACTAGCATAAAAAGACACATAGACCAATGAAACAGAATAGAGAACTCAGAAATTAATCCACATATCTTAAACTAATGTTTGACAAAGATGCCAACACCATTCACTAAGGGGAAGGAGAGTCTTTTTAATAAATGATACTGGGGAAACTGTATATCCATATGTAAAAGACTGAAACTAGGCCCCCATCTTTTACCTTATACAAAAATTAAATGATCTAAAGACTAAATGTAATACCCAAGAAAAAAGCAAATCAAAACCATGCTGAGATATTACCTAACCCTTGTAAGATTAGCCCACATCACAAAGTCCAAAAGCTGCAGACTGCAGATGTGGAGAGAGAGGAACACTTTTACACTGTTGGTGCAACTGCAAACTAATACAGCCTCTTTAGAAAGAAGTATAGAGAATCCTCAAAAAACTCAAATTGGATATCCCATTTGACCCTGCAATCCCAGTACTAGACCTCCACCCAGGAGAAAAAAAATCAATTTATCATAAGGACGTTTCCACTAGATTGTTTATCACAGCTCAATTTACAATCACCAACATGTGGAAACACCTTAAATGTCCATCAAGTCAGGAATGTATTAACAAATTGCCATTCAGCCATAAAAAAGATGGTGACTTCACATCATTTGTAATAACCTGGATGAAGCTGAAACACATTCTTCTTAGTGAAGTGCCACAAGAATGGAAAAGAAATTATCCAATGTAGTCAATATTAATATGAAACCAGTAGGTGATCTAATGAATTCCAGGAGAAAAACTCATTTCAACTCAAGTTGGGGGGGAGGGGTGGTATGTGCTCACTGAATGGGTATGGTGTGGGGGTGTTTGGCACATCCTTTGAGTGAGGGACATAACTAGAAGAGGGACTCTACCTAACAGATTCAAATATTTTGACCTGATTGTTTGTACCATCACGTGAACCTGAAATAAAAAAAAGAATAAATGTAATAGTTTGTAACTACAAACTATAAAACTATTAGAAGAAGGAAGGAGCAAGATGGCGGCGGAGTAAAAGCTTCCTTGCAACTAGGCATGGTGAGACTGGGGAGAGAAGACTTCAGGCATCTCTGGCTGTTGGGATCTGCTCAGAAACATCCCTTTGGGGACACAGGGAGACAGTGTAAGACTTCTGGACCCCATGAGGAAGGCAAAAGCAGTGGATAACTGGCAAGTGGTTGCATGTGTTCACTCAGTCTAATCCTACCGGCAGCTGTAGGTACAGCAGCAGAGAGATTGCAAACTGGAAAGGCCTTACCTGTGAGCTATTTGGGTTTTTTTGGACTTGGCACTCAGTTGAACTACCTTGGGAGAACTTGAGAAAGAGTACAGAGGTCTTTGAGTGTTGTCTAGAGCCCCAGACTGAGCCACTGAGCCAGATGGAGCTAACAATGTTTGGTTGTGGGCCATGTGGAGCCATTGTGGGAGAACTGCCCTGGCAAGCTCCACCCTTAGGGCCGCAGAGCAAGCATAGGGTGGGAATGAGTAATCTAGTGACTGAGCAGCCTAAAGGTGGGGACTGAAACACCTTGCAGCCTTAGCCCTCAGGGGCATAGAGTAAGACCAGTTTTGGCACACTGGGTAAGTATATAGCCACTTAAGGAGTGAACCCACTGACAAGTGCTTTACTGGGAAAGCTTCTGCTTAGACCAGGTTAGCAATTTAAAGTGCCTTCCAAGCAGACTGAGGAGGATTTAGGCTCTATGCCCAGCAGGGTTTGAGAAATCATTAGAGGCCTCCAGTCTCCATTTTGTACAGCATTGTGATTAACATATCATACCCCAGAAGATCACTTGTTGCCCAGACAATATTCAGAAAGATATATATATACTGCTTTGTTTTTGGTTTGGTTTTGTGTTGTGTTGTGTTGGGGGGTTTTTTGTTTTTAATTTCAACATTTTCCCTATACATTTTTCTTTTCTTTTTTTTCTTTCTTTTCTTTCTTCATTTTTCTAGTTTAAATATAATTTTCCATTGTTGCCTTTTTTCAACAATTAGAACTTCATTTTTGCTAGTGTTTCTACCCCTATTATTTGGTATTTTCCCGCAATTTTATCCTGTGAAATTTTTGGATTGCTTGTTTTGGTTTGATTTATTGCATTTTTGTCTTCCCTATCTACTTGGTAAAGGTGGGGTACTGTGTCCAAACAGGCTGGCAAAGAGCAGCTGACCTAACCACCCAACCTGGCACTCCCCGAGGTTGAGGGCTCTTAAGTTTGGGTCAAAGTACCCTACTGTACACCTATATTGCTCCTGTCCCCCTCTTTCTGTGCCTCTTTTCTTTTTGTCAGTAGTCGCTTCTACCCACCTCCTGTCCTTTTTCCTTTTCCTTTTCTTTTCTTTTTTTTCTTTCTTTCTTTTTTCCCTTCTTGCTGTTCAATCTTCTCATCCTTCTGGTCCTGTACTAAAAGGACTCATCAAAATCCTACTCCAGAGGCATGGCAACTTAAAGAGCTTGAAGAAGTGAAAGGAAAATTAGGGCAAGGAAACAGATAAAAGAAATCACTCGTGAGAAAGAATCAGCAGAAAACTCCTGGCATCGTGAAAAACCAGTCCAGAGCAGCCTCCCCACCCACCAAGGAACTGCAGAGGATTCCACCTGTAAGGAAATGTTAGAAATGACAGAAAGGGAATTTAGAATACAAATGATGAAAAGAATCAAGGAAATGAAGGAAACAATGAAGGAAACTGGTGATAAAGTGGAAAATAACCAAAAGGAAACCCTAAACCAGAATCAACTAATAGATGAATGATATGAAGAATATAAAAAGGATATAGCATAGCTGAAGGAACTAAAGCAGTCAATTAGGGAACTTAAAGATGCAATAGAAAGTATGAACAACAGATTAGACCATGCAGAAGAAAGAATCTCAGAGGTAGAGGACAAAGCTCTTGAGATAACTCAGATAGTTAAAGAGGCAGAAAAGAAGAGAGAGAAAGCAGAACGTTCACTAACAGAATTATGGGACTCAATGAAGCGTTCAAACATATGAGTTATAGGTATCCCAGAAGGGGAAGAAGAATGCCCCAGGGGGATGGAAGCCATACTAAAGAATATTATAAATGAAAATTTCCCAAATATCACCAAAGATTCTGACACTATCCTTTCAGAGGGATAGTGGACCCCAGGTTGCCTCAACTCTAACCGAGCCTCCCCAAGACACATTGTA